>CANUEP010177503.1:0-125381 GCA_947857235.1 Jatropha podagrica | reverse complement strand
TGTGATTCCAATGATGATTACTTCAGGAATTACAACTTCACTTCACATTTTCACTTGTTGGGTTTTGGTTTTTAAGTCTGGACTTGGAAATAAAGGTGCTGCATTGGCAAATGTGATCTCTTACTGGATTAATGCAGTGTTGTTAATGCTTTATGTTAAGATATCTCCTTCCTGCAAGAAAACGTGGACTGGTTTCTCAAAGGAGGCGTTACATGGGATTCCTAATTTCCTCAAATTGGCAGTTCCTTCAGCTGTAATGCTAAGGTGCATGTTGTTAATTTACTCTCACATTAAGCATTTCAAATTTATCTTGGTTTGATTTATTTCATTCTTATAATTAATTCCTATCTTGAGTAGCTTGGAGATTTGGTCATTTGAAATGATGGTTATATTATCTGGACTTCTTCCTAATCCAAAACTTGAAACTTCTGTTCTATCAATCAGGTTAGACCTACTCGTATAATTCTTCAATGCTATATAATTAATATAGAGAATATTATGAAATTAAAATTGTGCTATTTTTGTTATCAGCCTTAACACATGTGCTATAATTTATATGATACCCCTTGGTCTCAGTGGAGCTATAAGGTGTGTTAATTGAATTCTACCTATATAATATACATATGTTATTGTAAATATAAATTTGTCCTTTACTTCTTTTCATGATGGATAGTTAATTTTTGTCAACTTTGTTTTCTTTCCATATGTCCTTAGTACAAGAGTATCTAATGAACTGGGTGCTGGACATCCACGAGCAGCTCGTCTAGCAGGATGTGTAGTGATGTTCATGGTCGCCACAGAAGGCATTTTGGCAGCTTCAATTTTGATTCTGTGCCGTAGTGTGTGGGGATACTTATACAGCACAGAAGAAAGAGTTGTTAAATATGTAGGAGAGATGCTGGTGTTAATTGCAGCATCTCATTTTGTTGATGGCATTCAATCTGTGCTTTCAGGTACCTTTTGAAGAACAAAAATTTAATTCTCTCTTTCAAGTTGTCTACACTGAACACTGGGATTACTAATTTCAGGCATAGCTAGAGGATGTGGATGGCAAAAACTTGGAGCTATAATAAATCTTGGAGCTTACTATCTTGTAGGCATTCCCTGTTCTGTACTATTAGCTTTTGTCTACCACCTTGGAGGAAAGGTAACATTGTCAAATCTTATTTTTCCTTCTTTTTTTTTTTTTTTTCTTTTTAAATGCAATAAAAAGAAATATTCACATCAAAGTTTGGTCTGCAGGGGCTTTGGACAGGAATTATTGTTGCATTGACTGTCCAAGCAATTGGTCTATTGGCAGTAACTTTGAGCACCGATTGGGATAAAGAAGTGAGTTCCATTTTTTCTTTTTTGAATTTTGAATTTTCATTTTTAATTTTTGATCTCGTGGGTTGTTCTTTTGTAGTCAAAGAAGGCCAGTGATAGAGTTAGTATTGGTTGAAGTGTTTATCCTCCGAGTGAGAAGTTTGTGACTATTTCTGCGTAAATGTTAGTATTCTGCAGATATTAATTAGTCTAGCAGCTGTGTATCTTTTATCTATTTTTTTTAAAAGAAATAAAATCTTCCCATCAGTTAAAAGAATTAGCATTAGCAAGATGTAATAATAATTTTAACAGAAAGGGTTTATTCATAGAATGAGAGATGGATAAAACTGAACCTTCGTTTTTTGTTTTTTTTTTTTTTTTCTTGATTCGATTTTCAAAGATTAACCAGTTATGCCCAAAATCAAATTGATTGATAAAAACCGATCAAACCCACCACACACCCGGTTGAAGTTGACTTCTCACTGACTCGATTGGAGTGGACGTCTCATTCACTCGATTAAATAAAATATCATATTCGCATAATCTTACTGTTAGAGTTGCTGTGAACTATTCTGCCAATATTGATCCAGAAGCCGTACAGTATCTCTTTTTTTTTTTCTTATTAAATCTTAACCATTAGTTGAAAAAAGGTAGTCTTTGGTTAATCATTAAATGATAGTGGGAAATTTGGTTAATAATTGAAAGGAAAAATGCAAGATAATGAATATTTTTTAATATATATTACAGCTTTTTATTCCACTTGCAATGTGGAATACTCCATACTTTAAAGTGACTCTTTCCATGTTGCATTCCTACTCGTTTAGATATGTCATTTGGTAATGCCTATATACATATATACGTGTTATATGTATAGATTTTCGTAGGTCTGGACTGTAACGATTATTGCATGATAATCAAAATGGATTTAGAAAAGGATGAACAACGTTGTTCTCCAACACTACATGCAATTAGGGAAAATATTTCTGAATCGACAAATTTATTCAGCAAAGAGGAGATTCTGAAGGAGATGAAGAAGCAGCTGATGTTAGCAGGACCTTTAGTGTCGGTTTTTGTATCCTTTGGTATTAATCAGTTAATTTGTATAATGTTTGTAGGCCATCTTGGAGTTCTTGCTCTTTCTGGAGCTTCTATTGCCACTTCCTTTGCTTCAATGGCGGGTTTCACTTTGTTGGTAAGACAATTATTTATTCCTATTTTGTATCTTTCTTTAACTTTTTTTTTGCTTGATAAGGTTTGGATTGTGGTTCAAAGTGTGCTCCAGGCATCATCGCAGGATTCCAAACTAACTCAATCAATCAATCAAAACAAAATCAAATCAAAGTCAACCATTGTCGGTTCTTAAACCTTGTGCCTATAGTTCTGTTCCGTTCAGGTTCTTTATTTTTCAAAATTGAAATTTACGGTTTCAGTTTAAAATTGTAAAAAAAGAAAAAGAAGGGTGAAATAAAAAAATATTAAAGAAATCCCTTTAAAAAGAAAAATGTTTCGAAATATTAACTGTTGAAATAACAGCTATCTGTTTAATTAATTGTTAGCTATTAATTTTTAGCAATAGCTGTTTAAATTAGAAATTTTGGTAAAAATAATTGTTATTTTGAATGTTAGTAAATATTATTTTTTATTATTTATTCAAACTAGAAAATTTAAAAAGTTGAAAAATCTTGAAAAAATTATTTGATTCTGGTCCACGTCTGATTCCGGTTCAGTCCAAAATCAAATTAAAACTAAATCAAATTAGAACTGATAGTTTAAAAACTGTTTAAGAGCAATTCAGTAAGAATTACCACTTACTTTGGAAGACAACTTTAAAGAAAGATTGAACCACAATCCACAATTATAAAATTGAAACCAGCAATTTTGAAAATGAAATCATATTTAGTATGTTATGTTTTGTACATAGAACAACTGAACCAAACCAATAAAATCAATTCTTTCAACCTTTGAAATCAATTCGAATAGAAAGATGTGTAGGTTTTATTTTGATTTGGGTATTAAGTTATAGAAAAAGTAAGATTTTTAGTCATCTATTCAGTTACCGTAAAAATGATAATTATAACTGAGTTTCGAATTGGAACATTTAAGTTATTTTCAATGTTTTGACTAAATTCAATCACTAAGAAGATGACTCTTAGTATTATCTTAATCAATACCCTGTCTCTTCCTCTATTTCCTCTCATATAATTTCGTAATTTGTTTCTCTTGCTGTCTACAAGCGAGGAATGGGAAGTGCATTGGAAACATTCTCCGGCCAGTCCTATGGAGCCAAACAGTATCACTTACTCGGCATACACTTACAAAGAGGAATTCTTATTCTTCTTATTATGAGCATTCCAATTGGAATTGTATTTGCTAATACGGCTGAAATTCTCAAATTCTTGAAACAAAATCCTGAAATAGCAAATGCAGCAGGAAAATATGCGTATTTACTGATACCTGGATTTTTTGGTACTTCAATCTTTGAATGTCTTGTCAGATTCTTACTAACACAAAATAAAGTAGTTCCCATGATGATCACTTCAGCAATTGCTGCAATTCTATATGTCCCCATTACTTGGGTTCTAGTTTTTAAAACTGGCCTAAAATATATGGGAGGAGCATTAGCACATTCCATCACTGCTTGGATAATAGCATTTCAGCTAATAGCTTATGTCCGGTTCTCCCCGTCGTTTAAGGAAACTTGGACAGGTTTTTCAAAGGAAGCATTCCGTGGAATTCCAAGGTTTCTAAAACTAGCAATTCCTGCGACTATAATGCTTAGGTAACTCCAAGATTAGTTTCTTATTGTTTCAGTTTAGCATTACTCAACATTTGATATGTTTCTAATGATTTAAAATAATTTCTTGGCTTGAAACAGCTTGGAAATATGGTCACTTGAGATAGTGGTTTTATTATCAGGACTTCTTCCGGACCCTAAACTTGAAGCATCAGTCCTGTCAATCAGGTTTTCTGTTACAAATCATCTAATTACTAAAGAATAAGGACTTATTATGTTGGCCTAATCAATGTGGGTTTTTGCCACTTCCAGCTTTAACATACACATTTTGACTTGCATGATACCTTACGGTCTTGGTTGTGCAATAAGGTGAATGTACATTGTTTTACCAAGAGTTAATTATCCCTTTTTTTGTGTTATAATCACATGTTTTTTTCTGTCTGGATTAGCACAAGAGTTTCAAATGAACTGGGTGCTGGGCGGCCACAATCAGCACGTCTAGCAGTATATGTTGTGATGATCATGGTTATGATAGAAGGTCTTGTTGTAGCCACTACGATGGTGTCAGGTCGAAAAGTTTTTGGCCACTTGTTTAGCAAGGATCATAAAGTAGTAAAAAATGTGGCAGAAATGTTTCCATTGCTTGCAATTTCCCACTTCATTAATGGCATTCAAGCTGTACTTTCAGGTATATGCATTGCTTGATTAATTTTTAGCTCAATATTTCTGAAACCAGGGGTGTAACTATAAGTTGAAACATATATTCTTAAATTTCAGCAATAGAATTTTTAAGACATCTGATGGGGAGCATATGGCTAGTTCCACCTCTGAGTTATGTTTAGGACTAAGAAATTACGAGTTTGAACAATCGAGAAATTGCAGGAACTTGGAGAGGATGTGGTTGGCAAAAGATTGGGGCATTTGTTAATTTGGGATCTTATTACATTGTTGGAATTCCTTCAGCTGTAATATTAGCTTTTGTCTGCCATATTGGAGCAAAGGTAGCTTCAAAGTTTTTTCTTTCTTATTTTTAAGCCCTCGATCTTTCTAAGAAGAAAAAGTAAATTAAAAATGTATATCTCAAATGTGGTTGACAGGGCCTCTGGATTGGGATTACAATAGCAATGTTCGTGCAAGCAACTTCTTTTGCAATCATAACTTTATGCACAGATTGGGAGAAACAAGTATATGTAGTGATTTTTTTGATTAGTTATATGTGCATGACATTAATCAATTACCACTTCATGAATCTAATTTCTTTTTGCAGGCAAAGAGAGCTAAGGATAGAGTACTTGCTGAGGCCAATGCATTGTCTTAAAGATGACATATGTCTTAAAATCACCTGAAAAGAAGTACTTACTTTTTTACTTTGCTTATTTGATAAGTAGTAGCAAAAAGAAAGAATTAAAATGATAGATTAGTGTGATACAATTTATTAGAATCATATTGCCTAGTTAGTTCTTCCTATAAGGACCATCTGATTTTATAAGGAAAATATCCGTTGATGCTTTTCAAGTCGACAATAGTTTAGTTGGCAATGCAGGCTAGCATGTGGAAAGAATTCTCGATTCGACTCCCATTAAACATACTTATAGTGAGGGGCAACGAGTTTTAATTATAATTAAACCTGAGCCGAATTAAGGTACATAGAGATGAAAAATCTTAATTTTGACTAACTTCTGAATTAGATTAGACAATCTTTGCTAATAATGTCTAGCATTTGGAGTGGTTCAACAAATATTTAAAAAAAAAAAAAAAAGAAGAAAGAGAGACGATATATAAGCCCAAGATGATGAGGTTGTTTATTTCTGTTTCTAAATGAAAAAAATCTGTCGCTAAAACACTTTCGAAACGGATTAGAAACAAATTTTATCGTGATAATTGTGAGCATTTCTAAATCAGTTTAGAAACGAGTACAATCATCCGTTTCTATTATGTCAATTTCTCTTTTTTCAGAAATCTGTTTATAATTTCTAACCCCTTGGGAATGAATTTTGTTTTTGAACCGTTTTCATTCCGTTTCTAAATCCATTTTCAGTCCGTTCTAACCCATTTCTACATATGTTTTTTTATCCATTTCTAATATTTGACAAAAAGCAAAATTTTACCATTGTTAGTTCCGTTGCTAAATTATCTTCCATTGCTAAATCTGTTTCTAAGATTTTGATTGGCAAATAATATTTGTATCAATTCATATTCTCCATTCATAAGTTTATATAAACTAATTTTTTATAAGATGTGCATTTTGACTATATTCATTATATATTTATTTTTTTATCTATATAATATTAGCATAAATTTTATTTAAATTAAAATTAAAATAAATTATTAATTTGTATACACTTTGACATATAAACTATTTGTTATAATACTATTTATATACTTAATTCTGTTTTCATATAATCAAGTGGTTTCAAAATAAAATTTAATTCAATCTCTAAATCTAATCGTTTAGTTTTTAATTTATAAATAAAATTTTTAAAATTATAATAAGTGCCTAACAAGAAAAAATAAAATAATAATAAATTACTTTTTACTGTTAAATAAAAAAGTTAAAATGATAATTTGAATTAATAATAAAAATCACTTTGGCTATGGTAGCAGTATTATTTATCTAGTGAAATATATATACATATACACAAATTCTTGAAATACTAAAAATTAACTCAAATAGGACTATATAGTTTTAGTTTTTTTCACGTTTCCTAAATACCATTTTCTTTTAAATAAAAAAAATATAAAGAAAATTGAAAATAATTAATCATAAATAGACCGTATATTTATTACAAAGAGATTTAAAATTTTTACTAAATTGAAATGATAGTAGTTATTAGTTACAAATTACTCAATAACAAAAAATAAAATAAAGAATTATTATTAAAAATAAAATTCTTTCAAAACTCACCGAACAAAAAAATATTTCAATATAAATATATCAATAAAATATTATATATATTTTTAAATTAAAATTTTCAACTGTTTATTATCTTATGTTTAATTATGCAAAATTTTATTTAAAAATTTATTTTTTAAAACATATATCTAATCAAATCTTACAAATATAAAAAATATTAATAAAAATAATATATTTTTTCCCCTAAATAAAAAATTATATATATTATATTTAAAAATTTATTTTTAAAAATACATCCAATCAAATCATACAAACATAAAGAAAAAAAAGAATATTAATAAAAAAATATATTTTCTTTCTTTTTTATCTATATCCTAAAAGAATTAAATATTTCGTAACTAAAACATAAAAATACTTTTAAATATATCATTATTATATATATTTATTAAAAATAAATTTAACAAAGATAACTTAAATTTTTAATTACTTAATTATCTATATATATTTATTTAAAAAGATAATTTTTTTAATTCATTACGATGCCTAATGAGTTAAAATAATACTATAAGATATCAATAAAAAATAACCTTTCATTCGCTAAATTGGTGAAAATATTCATGGTTGAGAGGATTCGAAATTGAGTCCTCTCACTCCTCACATAACTGAGAAGACATTATTGGTTTAAAAATAATTTTATAAATATATTACTAATAAAATGTAATTTTTTAATTGATTATAACTATGATTATTTTAAAATGCCTTAAATTTCATTAAAAACATTATCAAAAATCTCATTATTTCCCCCTATTTTCACTTTTATATATAGTATATATTATAGATATATTAATATTAATTAATCCAATGGAATATGAACTTTAATTATCTCTAACGAAAATTGCGTTTGAAAGTATAATATAAAATAAGATTGAGAATCCATATAAGAGCAAAAAAACAAAAGCAAAAGAAAAATATTATGAGTTTAAAAGAAATCTTAAAGAGGGATTGCTCTCTAATGGTGTAATATCAAAAGAGAAGCTGAGTATAGAGATGAGACAAAGGCATAGGCATAGTACTAACTCTAAGCTATGTTTTTGGTAAACATCATTGTTAATAAATCATTACACGATTTCTCGATTGAAATCAATTTTTAGATTTTTATTCATAGCAAAACTACCATAGATAGATGATTACTTGAGAGACACGAAGAAGATGAAGATCGCTTCAAAGAAGATGAGATACGGACTGGGTTTTGTAAAAGGACAAAAATGAAAATTTAATTCCATTATGCCACAATCAGCTGCAAGCGGTGAAAAAATGGGTGATACATCTTTACAATCATATTTTCGGTGAAACACGTCAGCATTAGACACTTAATTATTATTTTTTAAAATATTTAAATACTCAATTGATAAAGTTTTTTATTTAGGCATTAAAATAGAAAATTTGTGAAAATTGAGACACTAAATTTATTATTATTCCTATGTAAAAATCATTTTGCTAAGACAGCAAATTAGCAAAAATTGGAAAATTCAGATAATTAACTCACTTGATTTTTTTCCTTCTCAATGACTGAAGATTGATGGAGTAAGGAAGATTAAGAAATTACGCAAATATCAATAATTTTAATGAATTTATTAAATAAAAAGGCTAATTTGGGCCCATGGTTCTCTCCATTGGGCTTAGACTCTTGTTCCCAAACGTGTCTAACAAGAAAATTCCTACGTTGTCGCAAGAGGTAAATTCTGGTATTTCATTTTTTGTGCACGGTATCTGTTTGATTTTATGTTGAAGTGAAAATTCGTTCACTAATGGAAATAGTGTGTTAATTAAGAAATCAACTTCTTCATGGCTGTGAAAGAGATGATCAACTTAAAAATAATCTTTGAATTTCAGGTTTGCAAGACTGTTAGTTGAATATTGGAGCCCTCATTGTGATTGCTATATACAACTTCAATTCAATAAATTGCTGAAAAAATGTGGCTAGAATTCGATATAATTCTCTCTCTCTCTCTCTAGTTCTGCAATGAACAAAAGGTGGTTGTACAATAATTGGAGTTGAGTGACTGAAGTTGATATGAGATTATCTATCGAATCTACTTTTATCCACTCGCCAGCCATATGACGAATTCTCGCAGTGGATCGAAAGTGTAAAGCAATATGGATTACATTGAAGTGATTCTTTTCCATATGTTATGTTTGATGGCAAAGCAGATATTAACGCCTACATGTAGATTTTCATAGCTCTGGACTGGTAGGACTTTTGTTGCATGATAATAAAAATGGATATAGAAAAGCATGAAGAAGGTTCTCAAACACCACAGGAAAATGTTTCTGAATCGAGAAATTTATTCAGCAAAAGGGAGATTCTAAAGGAGATGAAGAAGCAGCTTATGTTAGCAGGACCTCTAGTGTCAGTTTTCTTATGCTTTGGTATTAACCAGATAATTTGTATCATGTTTGTTGGTCGTCTTGGAGTTCTTGCTCTTTCTGGTGCTTCCATTGCCACTTCCTTTGCTTCAATGGCAGGTTTTACCTTGTTGGTAAGACAATTACTTTTTCCTATTCTGTAACTTTCTTTAACGTTTTTCTGCTTAATAAGGCTTTGGACTACGGTTCAAAACATAATCACAGTTTTTTTTTTTTTTTTTTTTTTTTTTTTTTTTTTTGGTGCTCTAACAATTTCGAAAAGAATTTGTCTTATTTCGGTTCAAAATTGAAATGAATCAAAACCAATTGTTCAAAACAGTTTAAAAGCAATTATGGTTCAATATATGGTTTTGAAACTAAAATCAGTGATTTTGAAATCACAGTCATATTTATTATGTTCTGTTTTATGATAATGAAAAAACTGAACCAAATCAATAAAATTAATCCTTCGACCGATGAAATCAATATGAATAGAAATAAATTGGGTTTGATTTTGATTTGGTAATTAATTTATAAATATCAATTTTGGTTATTTATACAATTATCTTAAAAACGACAACTGAAAGTAACCAAAATTTATTATTTAAACTCAAATAATATCGCTGAAGATGACTCTAGTAATACTAATTACTAATTCAGACCTCATTTACAACATTCTTTTTAACATCTTAATTTTTCCTCTTGTTGTGTATAAGCGAGGAATGGGAAGTGCATTGGAAACTTTCTCCGGCCAGTCCTACGGTGCCAAACAGTATCACTTACTCGGCATTCACTTACAAAGGGGAATTCTTATTCTTCTTATTGTGAGCATTCCAATTGGAATTGTATTTGCCAATGCAGCTGAAATTCTCAAATTCTTGAAACAGAATCCTGAAATAGCAAATGCAGCCGGAAAATATGCTTATTGCATGATACCTGGATTTTTCGGTACTTCATTCTTTGAATGTCTTGTCAGATTCTTACAGACTCAAAACAAAGTAGTTCCAGTGATGATTCCTGCAGCAATTGCTGCAATATTACATGTCCCAGTTACTTGGATTCTTGTTTTTAAAACTAGCCTAAAATATATGGGAGGAGCATTAGCACATTCCATCTCTTCTTGGATAATTGCATTGCAGCTAATAGGTTACGTCTGGCTCTCCCCATTGTTTAAGGAAACTTGGACAGGTTTTTCAAAGGAAGCATTCCGCGGAATTCCTAGGTTTTTAAAATTAGCAATTCCTGCAACTATAATGCTTAGGTAACTCCAAGATTTGTTTCTTTTAATTATTTCAGTTTAGCATCATTCTCATATACTACTGAGCTTTTGATATGTTTCTAATGATTTAAATCATTTCTTGGCTTGAAACAGCTTGGAAGTATGGTCACTTGAGATAATAGTTCTATTATCAGGACTTCTTCCAGATCCTAAGCTTGAAGCATCAGTTCTGTCTATAAGGTTTTCTATTACAAATCATCTAATTACTGAAGAATAAGGTCTTGTTTGGCATTGTTATTGCAGATTATGTTGGCCTAATTAATTTATATTTTTTCCACTTCCAGCTTTAACGTTCAGATGTTCACTAACATGATACCTTACGGTCTTGGCTGTGCAATAAGGTGAATATATATCAACTATGTTTCTTAACAACAAGAGTTAATTATCCTCTATTTAATCAGCATCTTTCTTTTCTTTTTCTTTTTTTTTTTTATGGTATAATTATTTGGTTTGTTTGCCTGGATTAGCACAAGAGTTTCGAATGAACTGGGTGCTGGGCGGCCACAATCTGCACGTCTAGCGGTATGTGTTGTGGTAATCATGGTTGTGATAGAAGGCATCACTGTAGCTACAGCGATGGTGATAGGTCGAAAAGTTTTTGGCAACTTGTTTAGCAAGGATCATAAAGTAGTGAAATATGTGGGAGAAATGTTACCATTGCTTGCAATATCCCACTTCATTAATGGCATTCAAGCTGTACTTTCAGGTATAATGCATTGCCTGATAAGTTTTAGCTCAATATTTCTGGATTCAGGGGTGGAACTAGAAGTTGAAACTCGGAGGAGAAATATAGCTTCCTCAGCAATAATTTTTTGAAGACATCTGATGGAGGCAAATATGGCTAGTTCCACCTCTTGAGTTATGTTTAGGACTGAAAAATTACGAGTTTGAACAATCGAGAATTGCAGGAACTTGCAGAGGATGTGGGTGGCAAAAGATTGGAGCATTTGTTAATTTGGGATCTTACTACATTGTTGGAATTCCTTCAGCTGTAGTATTAGCTTTTGTCTACCATATTAGAGGAAAGGTAGCTTCAAATTATTTCTTTGTTTTCTTATTTTTGAGCCATCTTTGCCTCCGGATCGGGATTAGAATAAACAAAAATTGTCTATATCAAATGTGGTTGACAGGGCCTCTGGATTGGGATTATAGTAGCAATGTTTGTGCAAGCAGCTTCTCTTGCCATCATAACTCTATGCACAGATTGGGAGAAACAAGTATATGTGGTGGTTTATTTTTTTAGTTATATGTGCATGACACTAATTAATTACCATTAGATGACTCTAATTTCTTTTTGCAGGCAAAGAGAGCTAAGGATAGAGTACTTTGTGAGACCAATGCATTGTCGTATGCAGAGTCTTGAGATTGAATCGGTCCCTTATGGTTTAATTACTAGCTAGACATGCTTACTGCTATGCACAAATAATTTAATAAATATGAATTTTTAATATTTAATTTAAATTTTTATTCATTTTGTATTAAAAAATTTTTTAACAGTTATATAATCAATATGTGGATAAATAATTTTGAAATTTGCAACGCTCAAATTTAATTTAATAAATATAGTTAAAAATTTTGTAAATTGTAATTACGATATTAAACCATTTTTGGAAAAATACATGATAGTAATGTCACAAAATAAAATATTTAATTCAATTTATTTATTTATTTAGTCAAATAAAAATTATGATTTTGAAATGGGTATTTCGTGGAGAAATTTTTATTGTGCTAATTATTTATTTAATCATTTATTTAACTGATTATTACTTTTTATTCTCTCTATCACAAAATATAAATTGTTTTTAGATGATTATTTTATCTTAAAATATTAGTCATGTCGAGTATTTTAAAGAGTAATAAATCATATATTTCTAATGTTACCATTATTTATTTTAGATATAATAACTACATTCACAAGTTACTATTGATTTTGAAATAAAAGATAATTTGGTTAACTTATTCTTGATTTTGTTATAATTTAGGAGAATTAGCTACTTCAATAATTTTCATGCAAGAATCTTAAATGGCTTATATTTTGAGATAGAGGGAATACTATATTATTATGACATCCCGACTTGATGAAGTAATCGTAAGAGTACAACTAAAGCAAAGCTCCTAGCTAACTTCTAGAAATGATGGTTTAGCTATGGTAGAGGAATGCGGGATGTGATAATGAATCAAATCATATATTGAAAATGAGAAACAAATCATCAGATGCACTTTTTGGTGAAATGACTTCGATAGTTAGAAAGACTCTAGAGTTAAACGTGCTTGCTTAACAGAAATCCTAGGATTGGTGATCTTTGAGGGAATTCACTATTTCACATGTAGAATAAAATCATGCGAGTCTTGCCAATTCATTATAAGATGGAATTGGCTTGATTAAAGGCGAACAATTGCTCTGGTTATTGGAGTCGGACATGACCATTGGCACTAGAATTGATCTCCTCTAATAGATGTATGGTTTGAGGACAAATCATGTAAAAGCTGGTGAGTCTGTAACATTCTGATCCGACAAAGTGATCCTAAAAGAATGGATAAAGCAAAATTTCTAGCCAACTTTTAGAATAGTCAGCTAGCTATGAGTAGAGGAATGCATGAGATAATAATGAATTGAATTATATATTGAAAAAGGAAAAATTAACCATCAGATATGTTTTTTGGTGAAATGACTTGGAGAGTTGAAAGAGCTCTAGGATTAAGCATGCTTACTTAATGGAAATCCTATGATGGGTGATCTCATAGGAAGTTATCCATTTCATCTGTGGGACAAAACCATGCGTGTCTTACCAATCCAATATAAAACGAAATTGATTTGATCCAAAACGGATAGTTTGTCTAGTGATTGAAATAAAATCATGCGGGTCTTGTCAATCTAATACGGAATAAAATTGACTTAATCCAAAATAAATAATTCATCTAATAATTGGAGTTAGGTCGTGTCACCATTATTGATTATTATTATATTGACATTTATGTCTTTGCATTTATTGAAAAATTAATTTCAACCAATAAAAAGTTAAAATAAAATAATTAATATACCATCACAAACTTTTAAAACATTTTGGAATTTTTGGAATCGTATATGGTATAATCTAAAAATCTAATCCTACATGGTATTACGAAATTTTGGCAATACTACTTGACACTTTTCAAGTGAAATTTGTTGCTATTAAGAGCATGTCCACTGCAATCATAGATTGCTTTAATTTATTTTTTACATTTAAAAATTTAAAATTAAAAATAAAAATCTTTTCTAATGCTATTATCTGTTAAGTTTGTGAGTCTTATATGTTAAAAAAAAGACATTGTCCATCACACTCTTTATTTTCAAAAGATTTATTAGACGATGTGACTCGATTTTTTCTTTTTCCTATTTATTCATTTTTTTCTTCTCATTTTTTTATTATCCTTTATCCCTTTTTTTTTTATTCACGATCAAACTTCTTCTTGATTGAAACTGATTTTTTTTTTCGTGCCTTAGAGAGTCATTTTTTAAATCTAATATCTATAAATATATATTCAGCCACATTACCGTCCATAATTTTTATTTATTAAGACACTTTAGCCATAATGTATGATTCCATTGGAAATGCTCTAAATATATTTAACTTCACCAAAAAAAAAAAAAAGGCTAAAATATCAAATTGGCTCTTGAACTTTGTGGTTCAACCAATCAGATTCAAAGCTTCTTTTTTTATCAAATTGACCATTAAACTTTTAATTTCGACCAATTAAGTCCAAATTTGTATCATTATTTGCATATTCATTATATACCTACTTTTTTTTATGTAAAAACTTAAATAAACATAAATTGAAAAAATAATTCAAAGAAAAGTTCAAATTAGAAACTCTAAGAGACTTCAAAGTATACATCATCAGGATAAAACTATGGTGCAGAATTCAAATTTCTTGTATTGATAAAGAACTCTTTTTAATCCCAAGATTCAAAACGTTTAAATATAAGTCACTAGCTTGAAATTTAACTAAAGAACTTGTTACCTACAAAACAGGTCATATTATCTTGTAATTTTTTTAGTCAATTTAAATTTAGTGAAATATTAAATTTATTATTATTATTATTATTATTTATTTTATTTTATTTTATTTTACTTTACGAGCATTCGCACACTTTTTTGAGCATGAGACTAAATATAATTGTAGCTAAGGCAAGGAAACACTTGATTTGGTTTAAACCAAATCGAATCAAGATGAAAAATGAAAAATCAAAATTTTTAGAAGTTAAACCAAATCAATTGATTTTGTCGATTTTAATCGGTTTTTTCATATTGCTTCACTTTAAATCTAATTGATTAATTCCTATAAAATCGAGTTCAATTAAATAGTAATTTTAGTTTAAACTGAATAATTCGAACAATTCAACTCATTTTGACCAAACTACCTTAATCGAATGAAAATAGATTATTTGATTGTCTCCCTTCAATCTATTAATTTGCACAACCTCATTTAAGGTTATCTATTTATAGGATACGACTTGCCTATTTCTGATATATCGGACTATCTATATGCTCAATTAATTTTAAAAAAAAGATTTTTTAAAAAGGCTATTGCCGTTTTATTATTTTTGTGGTCTAGTATTAGTTGTTGCCTACCACTTTTGTGGAATTGTAACATTTTCACATGTTTTATTTTCTATTCTTGTCTTTTTATGACATGAAAATGTGCACCACATGGGCTTTGGATAAGTACAGCTGCAATCAGGAGCTGGGGGCCACCGGCCTCGAAGTTTTTAAAAAATTTAATTTTTTTTTCTGAATTTATTAAAAATCTAAAAGAATTCAAAAAATACCTTAACAAATAATTCAATAACTTGAAAATAACGTATTTATGTTAATAATATATTACTATAGTTTAACATCCAAATTTTCATGATAAGAAAATTACTTATCAATCAATTTAAATTTTTCTATAACAACTTAAATTTAATGAACCGAAATTTTTTATATATAATATAATATCATAATTGATTATATTAATAAAATATAATAAATTGATATTAGTTATTATAATAATTAATATATTAATCATTATTTTAAAGCATCATTTATAATTTTAGTCTTTCATTTAACTTTTTACTAAAGTCTGTTAGTTTGTTAATATAACTTGCTTTATCATAATTATATAATCTAGTGAATTTTCATTTTACATTTATATAAAAAAATAAATTTATAATATATTTTTTAATAAATAAAAATAAAATAATTTATTCTTTGTAAAATAAATTACTTGTAAGAAATAAACATAATCAATCAAATTAAATATTTATTAAATACTTTGTAGAATTCTTATTTTTTAAAAATTAATATACTTTACCCTACAAATAATTAATAACTATAGAAAACGAAAATTAGTGGACAAAGCAAGCCTGTAAAGCAATGGAATCTGAATCGGATTCAAGATTCCATTAATAAAAATAAAAATTATAATTACAATGAGAATATTTTTTATTATGCTGGACTGAGAGAAGATAAAAAATTTAAATTTATGTTAGTTTGATTTATTGGTGGGTCATGTATGGAACACGTACGAGTACTTTTGCGATTGAATACTCTAAATACTGAAATATTTGAATTCTTGATGGGACCCATGATGAGTTAACCCCTGCCCCACGTGGAATATCGACAAGAACAATTTGATTATCTTCTTGTTCTTGATTTCGGAAAGCAACCTTTTTTTTAATAAGAAAAATCAGAGCTGAAAGGGTATATATATATAACCCATGACTTCTGCATTCATAAAAGTGAAAGTAAAAGGAGAATCAAAATGGAGATAGAAAGACAAGGACAATATCTACCTTCAACAACACCAGAAGCAACTGGGGAAAATTTTACTGAATCAAGAATCGTATTTAGCAAAAAGGAGATTTTAATGGAGATGAAGAAGCTGTTGCTTTTAGCAGGACCATTGGTGTCAATTTTCCTCTGCCTGGGCATTATACAGATGATTTGTGTCATATTTGTTGGTCATCTTGGAGAGCTTGCTCTTTCTGGTGCTTCCATTGCTACTTCTCTCGCTTCAATGGCAGGTTACACTTTGTTGGTAAGACATTTCTGCGGGTTTCACTTTCTGAGTCTATGTTAAGACCTTATTCAGTTTTAAAGGAGGTTTCCATTTTACACTCAGGAATTCAATTTTATGAAACATGACTAAAATTTTTATAATATGAAGCAATTTAACCACAACATTACTGATCAATAAGCTTTTCTGTTTTGCTTAATTACTGTCAATAAGCGAGGAATGGGAAGCGCATTGGAAACATTCTGCGGTCAATCCTATGGGGCGAAGCAATATCACTCACTTGGCATACACTTACAGAGAGGAATGTTTGTTCTTCTTGTTATGAGCATTCCTATTGGAATTATATTTGCTAATGCAGCTGAAATTCTGAAATTCTTGAAACAAAATCCTGAAATAGCAAATGAGTCAGGAAAATATGCTTATTTCTTGATACCAGGTTTTTTTGGTTTGTCACTTCTTGAATGTCATATCAGATTCCTACAAACACAAAACAAAGTAGTTCCTTTGATGGTTACCTCAGGAATTGCTACATTACTACACATACCCATTTGTTGGGTTCTTGTTTTTAGATCTAGCCTGAGAGAAATGGGAGCTGCACTGGCAGGCACCATCTCTTTTTGGATAATTGCATTGCAACTAATGATTTATGTCTGGTTCTCTCCATCCTTCAAGGAAACGTGGACAGGTTTTTCAAAAGAAGCATTCCATGGAATTCACAAGTTTTTAAAACTAGCAATTCCTGCAACTGTCATGCTTAGGTGATGTTATAAGTAGCATCTCTCCTTTCAATTTAGCATAGCTAGCGATTTAGGGATGTATCTAGTCGAGTTATGCAGAGATGGAGCTTGACGTGATTAAAAAACTTTGATGCTCAGAACTGGATTCGAGCAATGCTGATTTTTAATTTTCATGCAAGTTCAAAAGGAATTGGGGGAACGAGGCAAGTGGTGGCCAGCGCCTCTCGCGTGGAAAAAAAAAATTGATTTTTTACTTTACAAGTAGTATGAATTTTTTTGAAATTACCCCCTAACTTTTGAAAATATCTTTTGGCCCCTAGCTTTTGCAAATCAATACTTCAATTCTATATTTGACTTTAGTTTGACTCAACTCTTTTTATGGACCCAAAATTTTTTTTAATTTTTTTAAAATATCTCAATAATCCTACTGTTGATATATGCGTTTTTCAATGATAGTGTAATTTTTACTTTTTAACAAAAAAAGTATTTCTTTGCTTCCAAGGGTTTAAATTATTTCTTTGCTTGAAACAGTTTGGAAGTATGGTCACTTGAGATAGTGGTTTTATTATCAGGACTTCTTCCAAACCCTAAGCTTGAAGCATCAGTCCTGTCTATCAGGTTTTGCATATTTCAAAACCATATAACAATAACTATCAACTCACATAAAAATTTCACTTTCACACACACATTAATTATTATTTTTTTGTTCTTAGCATCACTAACAACAAGTTTTGGAATAATTTCAGCTTTAATATACACATGCTGACTTACATGATACCTTTTGGTCTCAGTGGTGCAATAAGGTGAATATGTAATCTTATCCCTTCTTTTACCTGACATCTTTGCTTAAATTAATGAATTAGACTTATCTAGATCGCGTCTATAGCTTCATCTATGGACCAAATTAGTGAAAATAGCAAGTTTTTATAAATTGTTTTGCTAAAATCTTTTTTGTTTTAGACATACGGTGAGAGATACTCTCATTTTAACAAAAAATCATTATTCATTTGTTGTTCATGAGTGGGTCAATGACTGAACCTTGACAAATCAATCTCTAAAATCTAAATTAATATAATTAATGACTAATGTGGATTTCAATAATTTTCATTGTTAGTCACAAAATTTTCAATAAGGCCTTTTTTCCTTTTTTTTTTTTTTTAATTATTGTTTTATTTTGATGCATTTATTAACTAGCACAAGAGTTTCAAATGAACTGGGTGCTGGGCGGCCACAATCAGCACGTCTAGCAGTATATGTTGTGGTAATCCTGGTTGTGATAGAAGGCATTGTCATAGCTACTATGATGGTTTCGGGTCGAAAAGTCATCGGCTACTTGTTTAGCAAGGAACAAAGGCTGGTGAATTATGTGGGAGAAATGTTACCATTTCTTGCAGTATCCCATTTCATCAATGGCATTCAAACTGTGCTTTCAGGTCTGCAGCAACTTATGACTAAACTGTCTTCAATAGCACACTTCAGGCTATATTTGACATGACGAAATTAAGAATTGCAGGAACTTGCAGAGGATGTGGGTGGCAAAAGATTGGAGCATTTGTTAATTTGGGATCTTATTACATTGTTGGAATTCCTTCAGCTATAGTGTTAGCTTTTGTCTGCCATATTGGAGGAAAGGTAGCTTCAAAGTTTTTCTTTGGTTTCCTTATTTTTATACCATCTTTGCCTCTGGATTGGAATTACATAAACTGAATATATATATATATATATATATATATATATATGGTTGACAGGGCCTCTGGATTGGGATTACAATGGCAATGTTTGTTCAAGCAACATGTCTTGCAATCATAACTTTATGCACAGATTGGGAGAAACAAGTATATGCAGTGGTTTTCTTTTTCCTTTTCTCTTGGTTAAATAATGACATATATGCCTCTTACTCATTAATTATAACAGAGATATATTTCATTACATTATATTATATTTTATTGCGACTCGCCAAACATAACCTTGTATGTTCTAAAATTAGCTCTAGGTTATTTGAGAATTTCCTGTCATCCCCTCTAATTTTGCTTCCATGCTATTTTTATTTGTTTATTTATTCTCATGTAGGCAAAGAAAGCCAAGAACAGAGTATTTGGTGCAATGACAGTGAGAGATGGGGATGCATTGTCATAAAAAATATTCCAAATAACTTGTATTGGAATTAGATTCTCAAGAATGTAAATTTTGGAACATTGAAACAGAAAAATAATAATAATTTCATTGAAGAACGAATCTCTATATGCCAGCCCGCTCCGATCAATTCCATTCCGTTTGATCATATCAACTGGAAATTGTTCGTAATCTCTATATGTTTCTAGAATTTGGGATTTAGAGATATGGAAATGGCGTCTATTATTGCTATCTATCTTCTGTTCTGTAGTAGAGGAATTGCTTAGCTTACACAATAGCAGAGGTGAATGTGAAATATGTACACTGGGCTCACATACACAGTTGATCCATACACCAACGGGCCAATGATTTATACAGCCCAACTTAAATTTGTTAGATAGTCACAACTAAATTATAGAATGTAAGCTGATGTGGCATGAGCGTTGCCACTTACAGCAATATAAAACTATATGTACAGAGCCAATGTAAACACACAATTCATTTTTCACTTGAATACAGTACACATAATACTTCATTTTCCTGCGTAGGCATCACCCCCGTTATAGAATTACCGTTATAGATAGTCACGCAATCAAATCTTGAACCGTCGGTCTTGATTACAGTTTGAAATTTTAAGCCAAGCTGCAGCAGCCAAAACTCTATCTAATCTCTCGCATACCCACCTAGCTGTGTTGCAACCTCATTCCCATGTGAATGGACTGCCCACAAACCCCAGATCAAACAATTCGCAACGATCCACCACATTCATGAAATTTCGAATAATCCAATAAGGATGGTCATGGGTTCCACGCTTTTCAGACATATCCAACAACTCATTAAAATCCCCAGCGATGACAAGAGGCAGTGATGATTTCATTTTGAGAGACTCCAACCGATGCCATGACTCATGCCTTCGACTACGATTTGGGTGGCTATAGAAACCAATAAAGCGAAACTGAGGAATGCCCACAACGTTAACAGTAACATCTACATGATCAAGGCCAGAGTTGATTAAAGAGACCATGGGTCTCTCCTTCCATAATAATGGTAAACCACCTCCACGTCCAGTTGGAGGAACTACAAAAATTCCTTCAAAGCCCAGTAACTGTCGAACTCTATCAACTTTGTCAAAACCAACAAACTCATCTATCAAAAACACCAAATTGGCCACTTAAAAGGATACAAGATCCTTTAGTTCAACAAGTGTACGTGGGTTCCCCGGGCCACAACAGTTCCAACAAAGCGAACTCATTGATCTAAATTAAAATTTTAAATTAAACATTATCAAATTGTATAACTTGGTGCAAATGAGATAAGTCTAACAGTTACTATCTTTCGACTTTTTCTATATTAACTTTTCATATTCCGCTTTTTTTTCCCTTTAAGCCCTATAAAAACCTCTATAAAAGTCTATAGAATCTTTATATTTACTGGTTCTGTGTCTCTACCTCCATCGGTCAAGGGAAGGTACCAACTCGAAGATATTTAGAGGTTTTTTCCTGCCGTTGTTTACTTTTAAAAAAATTTCGGACTACTCGTGTTTGATTGATCATCGGCTTTTTAATTTTTGCGTTTTTGAGTATTGGGGAGGGACATTGTTACTAGCGAGAATTTGATTCGTCGATTAGTAACGTTCTTTTACTCATAAATGAATATATTATTTACTATTTGCTTAATCTTGATTAATTAGTTTAATCACATAAGGGATTGTTGATATGAGTAGACAATATCAAATAGTCGAATTGAAATTATATGTTATTTCAAATTTAGTTGTTTTGACAAGGTTTGGCTTTCTTTTTTTTTCTAGAGTTCTTTCTTTTCGGTTCTCTTCAATTGTCTTGCTTTTAAGTTTCGAATTTTGTAATTTGATTTTGATTTAGGAAAGAGGATTTGAAGATTTGAATTTAGAATTTAGAATTTTCTTTTTTGTGTTTTCTCATAAGCCTTAATGACTAGCTGTAAGTAACTAGTTCAGCCTAGCTCAAATCGTTGATCTTGACTTGTTTAAGGTATACAGCCAAGGTTGACTGTAGCTTGAAACCCACGTTTAAGCTCGACTAATTTTCATTTACAGTTAAAAAATAATCATAAATTGCCCCGTTACAAGCTCGAACTTTAACTCGTATATTAAATGAATTACATAAGCATCCTCAGGATTGAATTGTTAAACTTACTGAACAAACTTTTTCAAGTCAAGTTTCGAGTGGCTCACGAGTGACTTGACTCATTTATATCCCTAACTACAACTATAAAAACTTACTTAACAAGCTTTTTTCAAATCAAGTCTCGAATGACTCACGAGTGACTTGACTCATTTACATCCCTAACTACAATTAGAAGGCTTTGATGAACTATAAGAGTTTTCTATTTTCCTTTTCAATTTAAAGTTAGCTTTGATGATAAAGAAGTAAAAGTTTATTTTTATGAAATGCTAAAATTAATTTCTAAGTTCTAAGTGTGATTGCCTTTTACTTTTCCCATGAAATTTTTGTGCATTATGTTTGCTAGCTGACGAAGTTAGAGGAACTTGTATTCTTGATCTTTATATTTCTCAAATGATATTGGTGAATAATTCCGTTTAAGGGTTGTACCTGCTTCCTCAATCAGTTAGGTTCTGTTTTCTTGACAAGTTAATTTCACTTCCATTGATAAAATTAAGTTTGTTTAGTAGGATTAATGGCTTGCAGTGATTCTGAATATGATTATTTTGGGGGATCTGATTTCGAAGATGATTGTAATGAGGAACCTGATTCTGAAGGTGGGGGATCTGATACCCAAGATGATTATAGCGAGGAATCTGATTTTGATGAAGATAAAAAAAATAGATTTGGAGTGAATAGCAGTAGATCATGCACATGCAATGATGGTTAGCATTTCAATTAATGTGAATCTCCCAAATTTATAATATACAATTTATTGATAATCCACATATTGTTCATTTTCCTAATTTGCTAACGCTATGGCAAATCAAGTCACTGTGGGCATTGAATTTGAAGATAATACGAAACATGATTTCTTTTTCTTGCCATCTGATACTATTCTTCAAATAAAGCAAAGAATTGGAAGTATTCTAAGATGGGAAGTCGAAGATCAATCCCTCTTTCATAACGGTCAAGAATTAGAAAACAATCGTTCACTCCAATCTTATAATTTCAAAGAGGGTGAACATTTTCATTTTAAACTTCTCAGGACAAACACATCTCGTGATTCAAAATTCTATGTTTTGGTGAAGTCTGACTGTAAGGAAAATTTTATGGGAGTTCAAGTAAGTGATACTGTGGCAGATTTGAAGAGCAAAATTGAGAGAAATTGGGGTATTTTCACTTCCCGTTTCGTTATCTTCCATAACAATGAGATGATGAAAGATGATCTTACACTTTCTCAGTATAATGTTTGCCAGAATTCAGTGATTAAAGTGCATATAGAAAAAGACTTGCGTTAGGTCTTGTTTGGCAAAATAGTTCTGTCCTTTTAGTCAATTTTAGGTCAAAAATAAGTCGTGTAATAAGCTTTATAGTTTATTAGGACAAAGAAAAATAATGATAATGTTGCTGGCAGCTATTTACTATTTTATCATATCTTATGCGATTGACTAATGAGAAATAAAAGTATTATTGCAATTCAAATTTTAATTATAAAAAATAACATGAATTAGATAAGTAATTTAGAAGGATTTATGCTTTAATTTTAATTATTTTTTATTAAGAATTATGATCTGTCACAAAATAGAAGATTTTATTATTATTAATCAGGAAAAAGCGAATAATTATTATTAAAAAAATACTATAGTATAATACTTCAAATAATAGTCAATTTTTAAAATAATAATTATTATTTTTATTCTAATTATTAAGAGGTATTGTACACAAAAATTTCATAAAGTAAAGTTTGTTCTTAAAATAAAAATTTTGTTTCCTAAAATTTATTTTATGTTTTAAAAAATTAGAAAAAAAAAATAATTTTAATTAAACACATTTTATTGAACCGAAACCATCTTTCGCTTAACAAGACCTTGCAAAGCCCATTGGATTGGGCTAGAAGTAGGACTCCAGATCTTTCTAGAAGAATATTTCATGCAAAACAATTTTCCTCTTATTTTCTTCGTAGGGTCGATGGCGTCAAATGTACGATTGTTTTGCAACCATTAAATTTTGAATCAATGGTGGATATTTTGTGTCCTCTACTATCACCTTAAACTGTGTAAGTTAACTTCCATTACCCGCTTTGCCTATAAAAGGACCCCACAAGACCATTACAAAACCCTACCCAGCGGCAATTTCTACATTTTAGTCTCAGTCGTTTAAGCAAGGTAACTAGGAATTTCCTTCCCTTTCCTTTCGTTTTCTATTTATTGTTTTTAATATTTTACAGGTTTTTGATAATTCAAATGTGTTTCTTTAGTCATTAAATTTCTTCTTAGTTTATGATCTTTATTTTTAGCCTTGTAAACCCTAAGGTTTCAAGGTTTTGTTTTGATTTCTTAGGGTGAAAACGACTCATTTATTTGTAAAACGAGATGCATTGTGCTATGGATCTAGATTTTGATGTGCTTATGTCAATGTCTGTCATGGTAGTCATCTTTGTGGCCAATGCTTATTATGGTTGATTAGATGCATTTCTTTTAGCTATTGTTGGGGTGAAATTCTAGCTTCAGGAATATTTTACATCTGTTTTTATACGGTTGCAGGCTATTAATATTATTTTTTTTTAAAAATAATATTTGATGGTCCAAATATAAATTTGTATCTAAAAGTGTATTTATAATTTATTTGAATTTCGAAATTTTATAAAATATAAATCATCTAAAAGAAATTTTAAAAATTGTTTACAATAAATTTGAAACATAAAAAATTTTAATTTGTTCGTAGTAAAGTAGGAGTAACTGAACTGTTGTTTTGAAGCCATTGGATTTTGAATCAACAATGGATATTGTGTGTCCACCTTATGAATTTTTCGGAATTACATAAATTGGGTGTAGTTTAGATTTGGGATTATGATAATCATAAAGAAAAATGGAGATAAAATAGTACATGCAAGAGCTCTCCACAAGCAAGATCATAGAATGCATTTAGTGTGTAATTTTTAAATAATAAATAAAAAATTTTACAAAGAGAGGGGAGAGAGAAGAGAATATACTAACGTTCCAACAGAATCCAGGATCATGAAACAAGTTTTATATAAAAACCTATCTACACAAGCCCCAATACCTATTATTTGTCGGTACAATGTGCTAAATATTAAGAATTGTTTTGTAATACATATTATTAAATTATTTGAAATTGTGAACATTTTCCCTCAATTGTAAATTAATTATTTTTATTTGTAAAATATTAATATCTCTATTAAGAGTTTTTTGTGATGGATTAATATCATAATTAAAGATTAATAGCAAATAATTAATGAAACAAATACAGTTTGTGGAAGATAATAAGATTTGAAAAGACACATGAGAGAGAGGACATTAACATTATTATTCACACAGTTTACAGAAACTTAATTACTAGTAATCATAAGACTGTCCAAATTTCTCTTCCTCATCTTATGATCCATCATTACAATAAGCTTAAGCAACTCTCTAATTCCTTTTATTTTCAAATATTACATATTGTACCCTAATTCATAATCCTGAAACATTCCTTCAGCGTGAAGAACATTATTAGTAGAATCCCAAGAATTTGAGGACACAGATCTTGTCTCAAATTCATTAGACCACCATAGCATGCCATCCTTGGAACCACCATTATTATTCATTTCTTTAAAACAATCAAATTCAACAATCTGATCTTCTTGTGGTTCAAACCCAGATGTTTTGTTACTCAGAAAATCCTCAAGATCCGCTTGAAAGCTCGAAGCAGGCTGGATTTCTGCATTAGATTGCCCTACAAGATTTGAGCTCATTCCAATATATGAATCCATCTCGTTATGGAAAGGAAGTGTGCTATTTGAGGATGTTATAGTATTTGAAGAATTTCCCAAAGTATCAATTTTATGGTTTTCGAGTTTCGAGTAATCCTGATGATCAAGTTGTTGATGAGAAGTCGATAAAACTTGTTGAAGAAGAGAATTAGAGCTTTCTGCCATAGATTGGAGAAGAATTTTTTCTTGTAAAGGATGCAATTTAGGCCAAATCGTAGGATTGTTGTAAAGAGAAAATGGGTTTTGAAGGTTTTGGAGTTGCATATGCAGTTGCAGCCTTTCAAGAGCTGAGTTGCTTAAAACTATTGAGGATGATGAACTAGTATTGTCCTCTATCTTGCTTGAATCTTGACTGGTACTTGTGGAAGAAAGGCGATTCATTTGAGCTTGTTTGCGTCTTCCCAATAGTTTTTTCTTCAATCTTGTGTTCCAGTAGTTCTTAATATCATTATCTGTTCTTCCTGGTAACTGAGCTGCAATTATAGACCACCTGAAGAAAAACCAAAGAAAAAGTAGACAGAAGAATTTGTATCACATGCCTTTTCCAAGAAATAGAAAACAAGAAGCAAGAAACCAAAGAATTATGGACAAAGAAAAAGGACAAGTAATTCCTTGTTGAGTTATGTGAAAGGGAGAGAACCAATTAGGGTTATCTTAATCGGTATTCGAGCTGGCAATTGCAGGTAGAGTTATGGGTTCATCTAAAAAAGAATGGGGAAATTACCCATTTTCCAAAAAATTGAAAAAAAGGGGTATGTATACATATATATACTGAAAATTATTTTCAACTATTTATTTTGAATCGTTATCTTCTATTAATAAACCAGAAAAGAAAACAGCGAGAAATACCTGCTGCCAATGCTTATATAAAGGCTGCAGATGATGTTGTCTTCTTCTTCAGAGAATCCACCATGTTTGATATTAGGCCTTAAGTAATTTAACCATCTAAGTCTGCAACTTTTTCCACATCTCTTAAGCCCTATGGAATCACACAAACCAAACAGAAAGGGTGAAAACAAAAAATTACATTACAAGAAAACACGAGGAAAAGAAAGAAAAAACAAAATATATGTGTGTTAAATATGAATTTATTATAGAAAGAACTTAATTAAATGGTTTGTAATATATACCAATTTTTTGAGGAAGTGCAATCCAATTGCCTCCAGTACCATATTCCTCAATATAGGCCTTAAGCTTAGCATCTTCTTCTGGTGACCATGGTCCTTTCTTTACATTTGCCTTATCACAACAAGGAGCTCTACCCATCTTTCTTTTTCTGTAATTTTCTTGATCGAGAAACTCTTGTTTGGGATTGTTGGGAAATTTGATAAAGGGATGACTCAAGATTTATAGTTAGAAATGTTGAGTGGGTGATGTGATGCTTATAAGGACAAAAAAAGTCTTACACCTCACCTTCTCTTCCTCAAAAATATTTCAAAACCAACTTCTCTTTCTTCTCTAGGGTTTGTTCTGCGAGGTCTCTCTTTCTCTCTCTTCCTTTTTCTGGATTAGTTTGATAATCCGTATTTTAACTATATATGCAACTGGACAAAGTACAGCGTAAAATTTTCTTCTTCTATATCATTTTTAAATTGTACTGCTTTTTCCTGGTAGGGATTGATTAGTTTATTTAAAAGCACTGTGACAGAGGTAATTAGGAAATAGAAGAAACCTTCATCCTTTTAGTTTGTCTCCAACGTCCTTGAAATGTTTCATTATTAAATATTGTTTTTTCGGTATAATCAGAAGATTTAATCCTTTCAAACTGTATAGCGTAAGGGTTTTAGCTATTCTATCAAAATGCACTTTCCATATTTGGTATTACTTTTTTTAGACGATATTATATATTTTTGTAATTAAAACATTTTATATGAATGCTCAAAAGAACAAAAATTCCTTTTTTATATTAAAAAAAATTGGAGTTCCAATGCATAATCTTATAATTCTATATACAAATCAAATATTATTAATTCAAAGTATATGAACAAAATTAAGTGTGATAAATACTATAATTGTTCAGTTTTCAGCAATATGTATATGACTTAATCTAATAGTAAAAATAGAGGTAATTATAAGTTAATATAATTAGGATAAGAATTTCACTACTAATAATTTTATTATATAATATTAAAAATTTTGTTAATTTTGATTAAATAAGGTTACCAAAATTATTAGAAAATAACTTTAAAATATTTTCCAAATTTTTTGAGGTTAAGGGCGCTCAAAACATCAGTCAATTAAAAATATTTTCGTAATTAAAAGAAATACTAAGTTAATTTTAAAATTTTTCATTTTAAAAAAAGAAAAATATTATTTGAACTTTGATAAATTTATTATCGCTTTATAAATACATATTTTCCGTTATTCATTAATCACAATAGTCACGGCTGCCGTTTACCGATCACCACAGTCCACCATCGTCGCCACAAGTAATTCCAGGATGTCATTAAAAGTTGATGAAGCGACAATTTTTTTAATACAAAAATTTAACAACTTACCTAATGTATGAAATATTTCATTTTGGTTTGTAAAATACAAAACTTTTTGATTGACTTCTCAATGTCTATCTTAAGACAAATCTCTAAACCTAATATTATTGTTACTATTTACTTTTAGCTATAACAGTTCCTTGGAATGTCAACCTATGCCACTGCCTTGAAAGCCGTAATCAGAATTATCAAACGGTATAAAAAGAACAAGTTGTTAGGACAAGTGCTAACAAAGCATATGAATTATATATTTCAAGAAAATAATCAATTTTTTTTCTATTAATTATTATTTTGTGCTATTTTAGTGCTTTTAAGTGAAAGTATATGTGTTTTATATAGAGCATTCTGGAAATCATTGCATCATTTCCCAGTTTGGATTGCTAATGTTCTTACAATATAACAGATTAGTATTATGATATTAGAATAAATTATTATTAAGTATTGTTTAACATTTATTAGCAAAGAAGAACTTTTTATTTAAGAATAAAATAAAAAATAAGACATATTCACGAAGAACTCAACTAATCAGATTACTATATTCAGGTCATCAGATTTTCCCTAATACAATTTATCCTATTATATAAGTTAAGTGAAAAATGCGAACTCATAACTCAAAATACAAAAACAAATAGCAATAGTCTCTTTTTATAAGAGGAGAAAAGAAATTACCCATAAATAAAAAATATAAATATACCAATTATAATTTTTATCACCATGCGAAAAAATATATGATAGTTGTTACTCGTTTCTTTATTTAGCATTATGATAAACGAATATCTTTTTTTTTTTTTTAATTAGTGTTTTCATGAGTCTTTGAGTATAAGATTAATTTCGTTTTAGAATTTATGACTATCCATTTATAAGAGTTTCTCTATCAATTTCTAAACTTGCAAAGATCATCTGCTACATGAATTACTTTATTATTTTAGTTACTTTCTGAAACTTTTTGAGATCCTTAATCAACATTTTCAACAGTGTTTTTGTCTGTGATAAGTCAAATTGCAATGTCACACAGCCCCCTACATGAAAATATAGAATTTTTTTTTTTTTAAAAAAAAAAAAAGTTAAAAGGAACAAGAAAAAGATAAATGGAGTTTAGGTTGATGATCACAACTGGACCAGTTTCTGATTATTAATTTATTATTGAGCCCTAACAAAATGTGGCAAGTTGTGTAGGGTTTGTAATAAAGAATTAAAGGAGTTGCAATATTTTAAGATGAAGAAGAAGAAGAAAAGGATAGAAAACTCAAAACTTTTTGAAGAAACAGCACTCATTGACCTTGGTTTCCTTATTTTAATATCAAGAGAAGAAAAAGGAGGCAAAAGAACCAAAACCCATGTAGAAATAACAAGGAGAAGCTATCAAATTCAAAGAGCACTCACTACCAAAATAATATCTTAATCACCAAATGGACTCAGATCTTTAAGACAAAGCGAAAATGCTTCTTCTTGTCTTTCTCTAAACCTTAGAATCTCTTGCATTTAAACTGTGTAATGTCATACATAAGACCAATCTTAAGACACTTGTTATAATTAGTGAGAGCTGGTAAGAGGGTGGTCCTGAAAATGAGAGGATAAGCTTTTGGATCATTATTGGCTAAATACAATAATAAAACTGAATGATTGGTGCTAATCTAGATTTCTAAAATTAAACCATTTTCAAACTTAACCATTAGGGATTCATTATCGATACAATTAGTTCAGTTAATAAAATTAATAAAATGACTTTACGGGTTCAATTTTCTGGAAGACCTCGAAAAGTTAGAGTAAGTATACACGTGTCCCCAAAATACGTACGTCTACCATATCCTTAAGCTTCCCCATGTATTTAATTCAGTTCCTTTTCTGAAATCAAATATTTAATTGATTTGGGTATATATAATTAACTACATGGATGATGATTTAGCATACTAAAACTTAGGCAATTGACTTTTCTTCTAACATAACCGTGATTAAAGCCGTGGAATTACCAACGTAATGGATAAATGGTAAATAAAAATTATGTTCGCAGTAACTTTTTAAATAGTTTTTAGTGTTTTGACGTTACTATTTATAGTATTCGGTAATGTATTATTTAGTTTTTAGAAATGAAGGTAGCGTTTTATAAAAAAAATAATTCATAGTGTTTCACGAAAAGCTATTCAAAACAATTAATTTTATCGAATTTTTAACGTTCTCTATTCGTTGATGTCAATTACATGATTTAGGTCATTTTTTAATCACAGATTAAGATAAGATTGAATTTCCAGGAGGAAAGATAAGAAGAAAGGCCTGGGAAAAGTTGCAACCCACATATATGGTCATAAAGGTTGACAAAGTTGCTATTGGTGGACTTATGTACCAATAATATAAGATTAATAACATTCATTGAATAAGACAGTAAGGAATTGATCAACCTTAATAATACGTAATTAGGGTTTAATTTATCTTAATCAACCTGCATGTCGTTTTCTTGAATGCACTTTATGTAATAATAATTTAAAAAAAAAGCTACAGACAGACACAGTTGCTGAGCTCAAAATGGGTCTCTTCCCCTTTCCACAAGTCAACAACAATTGTCAACTCTCGTTATTTTGATTTTTTTTGGCAACAAAACCATCACTCTTAGCATCCAATCAATTGACCTTCATTCCTCTGTGTATCATTTCCTGAGATTTCTTTGCATGCGGAATTAGAAATGAGGGCCAATCCCCATATAAAATATTATTTGCAAGATTACGTGTAACAGTGTGATTGGTGTCAATGATGTTTTATATAATTTATCTACACTTAATTAAATATTTATATTTTTTTTATTTTTTATATTACCATTTCGATCTGCAACTTTCACTATAACATATGAATAGCTAAGGTACATCCATCTTCTATCATATTTATTTATTTTGATATATTTTTAACTTAATATTTTTTTTGTTCTGTTTAGATGCGTTGAAAAAGCCTATTGGCTTGGTTTAATTGCTGGAGTTCGTTATGTTTTTTCCCAAAAATTTTAATTTCAATGGCTGAATTCTCCTTGCATACGAATTATATTTCAGATATAGGTTGCATTTATTATTTAAGAGTTGAAGAAAATGTGATATAAAAAAGAAAAATTGTTGATTTTTCAAGGAAACTTGGAGTAACTGTGTGGGTGTGGCAGATGGTTTCTGCTTCCATTTTCCAAATATAAAAATATGAACATATAACAGGAAAATGCCAACTTTGACTTCAATAAGAAAAGTCTCAAAGGGATAACCGTGTTTTAGGTTTATAAAGTAAGGTGAGGGATGAAGATGATGGTGTCAGAGAATTTGACCCTCTGGATTTTTCTTATTGAGGAGAGAGTTGAGTTGGTAATACGTATATTTATTTCTAGAAATTGGAATAGTTTAGTCTACTTGTATAATAGAGAGAACACAAAGATCACTTATTAAAGAGTTAAAGGTCTGAAATTATGTAGACCTAAATTTAGGCTGTGTTCGGCAATAACTTTTTGAATAGTTTTTAGAGTTTTGACTAGTCAAAACGTTGAACGCTGTTTAAAAAGTTGTTCGGTAACATAATGTTTAGACTAGCTTTTAGAGATTAGATAACTTTTTATGAAAAATTAATTCATGTAACGTTTAGCTTTTTAGCGTTTCATGAAATGCTATTCAAACAGCTAACAACTATCAAAACAACTAATTTCAGCCGAACAGATCCTTAGTTGTAGTGCTTGGTAATGGACAAGATCAAGACTAAACAAAAATATAATAGTTTAATATTTAGATTTTATTCGATAAAATTAACTGTTTTAGCAACATTAGTTATTTGAATAGATTTTTCATAAAACGACAAAAATTATATTACTGAACACTATAAAAGATCATGTTTAGATCAAAGCGCTAAAAACTACCTAAGAAACTTTTATCTTAGTAAAAAGTAAATAGAGAACTTGTAATATAGCATCAGCCTTAATTTTTTATAAATTATTTTCATAAAAAATAATATTTAAAATGTTATTTTTAATATTTTAATATGCAATAATGTTTCTAATTAAAATAATATTCTACATGTTGCTTTAATGCAATAATATGTTTTCTTTATTTTAGTAATTACAAATAATTTTGGACAAGTTACTGTCAGTAGGTGCTTGTACTTCTAAAAATATATAATAGTCTCAATTTATGATATCCTGATGTCTTCCAGAACATGAAATTTTACCTCATCAAACTGAATCTTTTCTACACTCAGAACGCAATACACACACGTGTGCACGTGCAAATTAGCACACTGTTCATATTATTTATGAAGGTGAACAAAATATTGACCAAATTCTCCATTCCCAGTTCAGTTTCATCAAATTACTGCGTACAAAATCCCTAGACTAATCGTTCACACACTTATACATTATACTACTCTGATCCAAATAAACTAAGCTCTCAATCCAAACAAAAGAATTTTTGTAAGAAACTCTATGGCCTGCAGGCACTCTTATATGTAGTAGTTTCACATGAGCCTTAACTGCATTATCATGGTCCAGCATATCAAGAGACTATGCGAGTGCTTCCTCGTATAATAATCATATACATTTTACAGCATATGTCCAATATATATATATATATATATATATATATATAAAGAGGGTCTATGAACATGAAGTTGAAAAGAAAAGAATCAAGGCAAAATATAAGTTCAAGACCAGTTTGCTCGAAGTTTACGCATCACTCCCTTTCCAATGTCAAACTTAGAACACCTTAATCGTCATCGATCTATACACACACCCTTCACCCGAAATAGCTCAGCCTTGCATCAAAAATGATATAGTATTAATTATCCATAGTGCTGCTATCTTGATCATCTTCAAAATAACAAAAATCCTGCCAGGAAAGTCAAATCACCCTGTTATCAAGGAAATCTAGTCCAGTAAAAGGAATAGTGTAAAGTAACAGATAGTCAGGCCCTGCATAATGAAAGTAACGCTGATTGCAAAATGAAAAAAATAAAAACAGAAAAAGAAAAAAAAAAACTCACAAAATGATCATGCAAGCATAACTCTATGTATTATGTAGCATCGGGATTAAATCCAATGTGTAATCTGTAGGAACAATCCCGTTGTTGCAGCAACACTAAAAGCTTCATAGAAGATGAATCAAAGGCATAATAATACTATTAGCCTGAATATGCTTCAAAACCAGTAGGTGTATTAAACAGAGAAATCTTGGTTCTCTCTCATTTTCTTATTTTTTAAAAACTTTTGACTGTAGGTAAGACAGTCAAAAGTGAAATCAACTGCCCCAGAAATGGCATTATTTCACATTAATTGCAGCAGCCATGCTCCTAAGTTTCCGAGAAATTTCTGCAAAAGATGGCCTCTCTGCCGGATCAGAGGCCCAACAACTTCCCATCAATGCCTTCCATTCTGGATCACACCATGTCGGGATTTCAGGCCGTAATGAGTTATTCACAATCCCTCCTACAATGGAAAAGAAGAAACATTAGATTAATTTACCATGGAACAGCTGGCCAATTCATGGGTCAAGGCACACAAATGAACATATATAAAAAATTCTTCAGAATAATTTCCAAGATTTGTGTGAATGAGGAAAAATAAATTCCTTTAGTGTTACTAATTTACCGTAGATGCATTATTGACGATAAAAAGGGTTTCAATATTATGTATGAGTTTACAGTTTCTGTATGATATTACAAGATCAATCAAGTTTTCAAGCCAGTTTATGTTGGCATTACAATACTGCAAACAGTACTTTCAAAAATTTTAGGACTCTTCCGATGCTAATGGATAATAGGAAAAAATCAAAACTTTTAATGGAAGAGATGGAATGAATATCAGATTTCGGTGTAAGGCAGGTATACACCAAGACAAGACAGGTTATTGACTTGACGCTGTAATTTGCATCGCACAGAGCGCTAGAATTTTTTAGAATGATTTATGCTGAAGTGATGGATCATGTACAGTATGTATGGAGACTATTTATACTACTAAACTGATAAGGTTTGTACTCTTAACTTAATAAAACCAATAAGTTTCACAAATAATAAGAAACTCAAATTTCTCTGTAAACTATGCTCCTGAACAAGAATAAAAAGGCATAAATATCCTACATCAAAATCTATACTACAAGAACAACAACTAAGCCTTAATCCTACATTATCCTAGCCTCATAAACACTATCTCTAATCACAAGAAAATAATATTCAAATTTCTTCTCATAGCCTCCATCATTCTCTGCCATTTGAAGAAAATTTGTCTTCATTCTTTCGAAAAATTGAAGCAACAAAAGGCCTTGATTCCACCCATGCTTTGCATGGATTTGAAAATAACTCTATACTCTTTTTCTTCTTTGTTCGTGGTAATAATATGATATATAATATTGTTAACTCAAATTTTAGTATTGACTTGTATGTAATTACAAAGTCAAGCCCAATTCATCAAGAGCGTCTTGCTTTTGTTCCATAAATCATAAATAAACCCAATAAATTAAAAAGAGTTCAGAAAAGGAGGAAAGAAGAAAAAGATAAGCCAGAATGGTTTTTTAGTTGCAGTCTACTAATGTTGCGGGGCTTACCAATTATGGAGGCGCAGTGCATACCAGCATAAGGCTCTTCCCCAGTTAGTAATTCCCACATAACAATCCCAAATGAGTACACATCAATCTGCAGCACAAAATATAAAATGGTATGAATAACGTGGTTTATTATATTACAGCAAATCTAATATTAGGGTCAGAAATTTCACCTTCTCTGTCACCATGTGGCTTTTTCCACTCAGAAGCTCAGGTGCCATCCACGGTAAAGTTCCACGGACACCACCTGAGACCAGGGTGTGCTGTTTAACCTTTGATAAGCCTAAATCACCAATCTGTGAGACAGTATAAACTAGGTCAGTTCCCAAACCCTTGACATTTAGAACTAATTGCCATTATTGTTTTCAAGTAAAATTTTGAATGACATCATCCAGTGAAAATAATGATAAACCACAAACAAACATCGAAAGCACCAAGTGCATTCTATTTAACTAAACAGTCAGCCATGGAATTTTGAAATTTCACAAAAACCATCAGGAAAAAAATAACAAAACAAGATTTTGACAAACAAAAGAAAAGTTCAATCCAAGTTTGTGGGATTTCCACATATCAGCTTCATACCTTGCAAACAGGACGCTGTGGATCTCTCATATTTACTAACAGGTTTTCACACTTCAAATCAAAATGAACAATGTTCTTCCCATGCAAATACTCCATTCCAAATGCAGCATCCATAGCTATTATGAGTCTCTTTCGACGATCAATGGTCCTGTCAAATGATATTAAGTGTCACATATAATCATAGAAGGAATTATTTGCTTTCTATTTTTTCTGTCAAAAAATTTTATCTTGAGGAATATTTAATTTATTCTTTATTCTTCATAAGACATAAGCATTAGCATAAGAGCCAAATATTTGAAAAATGAAAAACACAAACTGTTTACCTGTCTTTCTTCTGCAAAAACTGTTTCAGAGATCCATTAACCATAAATTCCGTCACAGTTGCTAGGGATCCATCAGGACCATCACGAACTATGCCATAGAATGAAACAACATTTGGATGGTGTAAAGAACTCAAGATCAAAGCCTCCTTCCAGAAATCTGCAATCTACAGCAAGAATATAAATGCAACAATGGTTATTCAAATATCAACTCCATTACCAATCAGACAGTTCATAATAATAATAATAATAACAATTTATTATCAGATGAAGAGGTCATGCTAATAGTACTACTGATAGAATTCAAAAGGCAAAGATTAATTGAAACACACTCGTTTAGATGATGTTAACTGTTAACTGATCATCATCCTCTAACTGTCACCAATATGCAGGCATCAGCTTCAACATAATACACCACAAAGTGATGGGATAAGTAAAATATGTGAAAGAAAAACAAGCTACGGATTATACCATAACTCAAACATAATTGCTACAGAAAACATGCTTGAGGAATCATAATCCTACCATATGATGCATTTTTACTTCCTCAGTTTTCAGACAACAGTTACAAACCATTTATGAAAAGTGCAAAGCAAGTTTCACCTAACCAAAGTTGTTATTCAAATTTATTCTTTTACTTTTGCCTCTTTTAAACAGTTCGCCAGCACAGAGATTTCTACTAGCATCTGGATAGCCACAACATTTAGTGACCCGCCTCAGGAAATAGACTGTGAAGATCCAAAGATTTCACAAGCCTCCCTATGCTGCTTAGGCGTATCATATTCTAAACGATGTATATGAAATACTAACTCATTCTTGCATAACAATATTCAGAAAATGAAGATTCATAAAAAGGCAGAATTATCTGAATGCTATAAACTTTACCAAGCGCTGTCTTTCAGAAGGTCTCCCTGCAAAGCAGCTGGCTTTTATTCTCTTTATGGCTACATCAGAACCTTTCCATTTCCCATGATAAACAGCTCCATATGTTCCAGAACCTAATTCACGGATTTCCTCCAAATCATCATTTTTTATTGTCTGAATAGAAAACAATCATGCTGTTAAAACCTAGCTCAAAATGATAAAAAGATGGAATAATAAACAAGAAACAGTAGATGAAAGGAGCCATGAGGATGCCAAACAAAACACCAATGACGCGCACAAGACAGAAAACATGGACCTGTAATCCCCTCTCAATAGCTTCTGCTTCAGCTTTTGTTGGCTCAATCTTGTTAGGATTTATATTGTCATCAGAATCCAACTCACTTTCTTCCAGAGCATTCTGCAAGAATAGCAAGGGATTAGGAAAAGAACATGAAGTACAGCATGGTAAAATGTATCTTCAGAAGAAGAAATCCAGTTCCTTCTCACCACTGCTTCATTTTCGTTTGGAGTTTCCCCTTTTGATACTGAAGAATGCTTTATAGATTCAGCATCTTCTTTAACTCTTGCTTTGACCTCCTCAGCCTCTTCCAATGCTGCCTTCTTCACAGAAGCAATAAGCTCAGGTAAGAAACTTAATCGGTCAAGTGATAGCTTTGTATCTGCCACTACAGCAGAAGGGTCATTTTCATCAATTTTTGCATCAAAACCAATTCCTTCAGCATTCCTAGAGCAATTTGAACGGACAGAATCTAGAAATGCAGCCCCACCATTGATATGAGCACCCATGTTTTGCTCGAATCGAGGTATGTTAGAAACCTCTAAGTTCTCAACCTTTTCCACATAATTTGCTTCCTGTTCCATGCCAAGTACAGTTTTCTCCTCTATTTTTGCCACTTCAGTGATATTGCTAGTACTAATTTCTGGATTGCAACCAGGAGCACCAGTAATTGCAGATGAGTTAAACATTTCGTGTGGGAGAGATGGTCGTAAATTTTCTGCAGCAAATAGCTGCTTATTCTCCAGACCAGAATGATTTGGATTCAATCTCAACGGATGGCCATAAGAGTATTCTGTGGCAATTGCTCCATCAAAACCAAAAGTCTTTTGCATCGATTCTACCCTAGAATGCTGATTTTCCATACAAGCACCAATCCTTTGACCACCCTCAATTGTACCCCTGAGAAGAGCTGGATTAACTGTGTCATTCACCTGTGAGGCTGCACTGGGAGTTTCATAAGGATTGCCATGAACAGGGTTTTGAACATTTCGCCATAAAGTCTGAGGATGTACATGTCCATGTGATGTCGGATAAAGATTCTCTGTTCCATAGGCATAAGGAAAATTCCCATACCGTACTGCACGTTCTTCAGAAGGTGTAACATGTAGATGGTGCGAAACAGCCACAGTTTGGTCATGAAATGCTTCATTACCCAATTCGTGCACAGGTCGGTGATGACTATAAGTAGAAGGTGTATGATGGCCATCCACCAAATTGGCATGCCCAGGAGGATAATTTATGCCAGGACCGTCTACAATGTAGTGCTCATTTATTCTTCCAGCTCCAGAGATATGTGTTCTAACTTCATCAGCAGGAGTCAACTGATGCTGCAGATTCCATCCTCTTTCATGGCTGTGAGCTTCATTGTAGATAGGACGAGGATCATTCTGATCTTTGGGGTACAGTACATGGTGAACCTTTGGATCAGCATTTAACATGAAATGTTCCCTGTGGGTGTGGCACTCAGCAGGTGGATTAGCAACCTGGTGGAGTGCATTTCCTACGTTGGGTTGCTCCATATGTAGTTGATTTCTTTGGAAAGGCACCCGGCAATGCTCACAGCCACTATTCCCATCAATAACATTGGGACCATGAAGCAAGTTACCAGGAAAACCAGCCTTATCAGGAGGTACAGCTCCAGAAGGCATCCATACTACATTCTCGGAATATGGAGGCTGATGGTCATAAGCAGAATGATGACTTAGTGGTTGCCGCGCATATTCTTCAGACACTCTATCCATAACTCTGTCAGGCAATTCCCCAAACTGCATACGGTACCTAGAAGGGGGTGAATTTGGAAACTCTGGCATTGGTCTTAGATCATGGTGCCCATGATGCCTAGGAGAATAAATTACAGGACTCCATGTACCATCCATTTCATTGTACCGCTGAGGAATTGCAGTGTGATGCATGTTGTACTGTGGTATTGACATTTCACCACTCCTTGGTTGAAGCCCACTTTCAAGATTTAATGGACTAAAAAATTGTTCATGTACATGGATATCTTCAATTGGACCAATCAAAGGAGAGTCAGGTTGCTTCCTTCTGAAATCAGCTCCATCATTCAAATTATTCAGCGCGTCCACATACCTCCTCTCAGAATCCCTTTCATCCCCATCAACATAATGGGATGAATCATCCTGGTCTGGATGTGAAAACAAAAAAATCCTAAGCCTAGTGAACCCATCCCCATAACCCAACTTCTCATACTCTTCCATCATGTTAGTAACATCATCATCATTCACTACAGATACGAGGGCATCAAGATCCTCATCAGGTTGTTGATATTTCAAAACCGCAGCCCCTTCATAAAGCTCCCTCATTTTATTCATTAATTCCTCATAACCAATATCCCTGGGCAAACTCACAATTCGCGTCTCTCCACCCACATACCGCAACTTTCCATCCTGAGGTCTAGGCATAATGCTACCTAAGAAACTGCACAATAATTTAACACGGGGGGTGGTGGTTTCATCATGTGACCAAAGGTTGGAGCCAGAGGTGGAATAAGTGATAGATGATGTGTTATCCATCAAGTGAAGAGCTTGGCGAGGGTTTTGCTGGCTAACAACAACAGGGTTATGAGTCTTATTCAAGCACTCAATGCCTTTATTACACATGGAGAATCAGTCACGAAACATGCAACTAACAAATAATTTCTCAAACTCAAACTCTAATCCAAAACCCAAACGTATAACCAGATAGTTCACTTATTCCTATAAAGCAAATAAATTACCAATTCAACCTTATTAGAAGACTTCAAAAGATCACATCTTCCAATAGCAATCGTGGCCACAAGTTGCAACATCATCACCCCCGACCCAAAAAAAAATAATAATAATAACCCTAAAATTAATTTAGAATCAAATAAAACTTTAATCAATTGAAATTATAAACCGCTAAAACGCAAAACGCCCTACGTTGAATCACAGAATCCAGGTTCTGGTGCAACCGATAAAATTACATCATATCGGAATTCCTGCAAAACGAATTGAATCTAAACTCCTCCAGAAACTAATAAGAACCATAAATTCAACACAAGAAAGAAAAAGAAATATTACCTGATAAATCTATTTTCTCTCTCTGGCTTGAAATTGAAAAATATTATCAAGGAGATGAGAATTGGAAAAGTATAAGAATCGAAAGGAAAAAGAAAAGACATTGGTGACTGACATAGGCAAAGGGCTTGTGTAAAAGAGGAAACTGTGAAAGAAGAAGGAGAGAGAGAGAGAGGAGGGATGATAGATGTGATGGATGTTCGCCAGGTAGTGTCACACGTGGCACTACCTGCTTTCTGCAACTCTTTCACCTTCGCTCGGCATCTTCTATTTATTATCTTTTGCCCCTTCCTGTTTCTCTACCAAGTATATGCCTCTTCTCTATACCCCACGCGCTATTCTGTTACGCGTATGATTGGTGCAAAATGCATATTTTTGTTAGTTTTTGATGAATCGTTCACTGACCCATTGCCTTGACAAATTGACACTCGTATAGAACGATCAAAAAATACTATGCCACTCGTTTTTTTTCTTTTTCGTTCACGATGCTAACTATATATATTTTTTTATTATAAAATCCTTTAAATATAAATATTTTGTTTTTTATATTAAAAAATATATTTTAATCTAAATTTATTATTAAATCATATATATTCTACTATTAGTATATGTTTTAATGTGTAAACATAAATAATTTGTTTAATTTAAGTCCACAAATTTTTTATAATTATATATATTAAATATTTCAAAAATAAAGATAAAGTCATTTACAGATAAAGCATACATATAAATTTTAAAATAAATTTTAATTTGTATCATGAGATTTACATGATTCAAACATGTGAGTGTTGAGTCTTTTAATTAATTTTATATTTTAATTAGCATGAATAAGCCTATATATAATGCATTTCGAATAATGAAAAAACAATAAGCTTATGGTGAGCTTTTAATAAATTTTATATTTTAATTAACGTAATTAGACTCATTTAAATTGGATTTTAAGTTTTATTTAATTTGTTGGATTTCGTAATTTATAAGTACTTCGCTTTAGTCATTTATGTGTTTTATTTCAAGAGAGATGAATTTTCTTTGGTTCTTAATTTAACTTGTTTTTAAACTTATTAAAAATATGTATTTATTTTATTTGAATTCATAATATTTTTTATTTAGTTTAATTTGATTATTTAATGGATTGATGGCTCTAAGTAATTATTATCGGTTATTAATTTTTAAAAAATTGATAAAGTTTAATAACAATGAATTATTCAATTAATGTATTAATTTAATTATTTTATTTTATTTTTTCAACTGCGCATGGAACGGGGTATGGTTAGCAGATCGTATGAGGGGTTGGATTCATAATCATCGGATGTTAGGTATCCATTTTAAAGAAACATTGTAGCCATCCATTGCGCGGTGGCGCAAATGGCGCACAGAATATTCTTCGTAGAAGTACCAAATGGGGTTTGATTCCATGTAAGGTTGCGACTCGCGAATCGGGTCTCAATCAAAAGTTGACGCGCGCGTCTCAATCGATCTCACTTTCCCCGTGAAAAATCACATAGGCAAAGGGCATGTGTCGCCAATGCAATAGTGCCACGCGGCACGAACTTGAAAAGATGTGATTCGTTATAACTAGAAGCTTTGAGGACTGAAATCTTTTGTCGTCTTCTTTTTCTTTGCTGGCAAAATATTGTCTTCTTGTAATCTAATATCCCCAGAATCTTCACAAATGAACAGGAGAGTTTTTTTTTTTTTTTTTGTTATATCATTTAATAAAAAAAATTCTAAAAAAGTGTTAATTGAAAAAAATAACAAAAGCTTAATAAACAATGGCTATGTCCCATTATTTAGGAATCCATTGATAGCAATCCGACCAATTAGAAGGACCGAAGTTTCTTGCTGAGTTAATGATTTCATACTAAATACAGACGTGCTATATAAGATAATATTTAAATATTTATTACATTTGTAATTTTAAAAAATAATAAATTTTTATTTATACTTTATTTTTTATATATAATTAATAATTATCATTTCAATTTAATAATTTTTTAAAAAAATTAATATTAAATGAAAGATAATATAACTAGTTATATAACTATATGATGTGTGGATTGTATTTTTTTTTTATTATAAAGAAAAGCTATGGAAAACAATTTAAATTTATTTTACAAATCTTAGTCAAGTTTTCAAAAACTAGAAAAATATTTTCTAATTTTTTAAATAGAAAATTGATTGATTTCCTATTTTATAGAAAACTACTCTAGTTCTACAATTGAACACACCCTAGGAATTTTTTCAAATGCATTTGAAAATTTTCACCTTCCTTTCTTAAACGCGTTTGAATTTAAATAAATTACATTAATATATTTATTATTATATTATTCCCAAATAAAAATAATATAATATATTTATTATTATATTATATCATATATTTAAATAAATTTATTTAAGAGTGAAATTACTATTATTTAATAATATATATTATTTCCAAATAAAAATAATTTATTTTAATATAATAGATAAAAAATGAAAATTTCAAGAGAAATCCCCGCTTGAAATTACTATTTCAAGCATATTTTAGAAAATAAAAGCAAATAAAATTTTAATTATGAATTTGTTCGATATATATATGATTATATGGAATTGAATTGGATTATATTCTTAAATTTTACAATTTAGTATAAATGAATTCAAAATATGAAATTCACTTGTGAATAAGTGAATGAATTATTCATGTTTGGTGTGATTAGTTCAAAATACATAATTCAATTGAATTCCACGTAAAAATAATCTTTTACTGCTTTATTAGCAAAGGAAACTTTAAATTGAAAAGGAAACTTTAGCAGCTAACTGAAACAAGTCTATAGTTCACCAAAGCTTGCTAGTTGTATAAGTCGAGTCACTCATGAATCTATATATAGTTAGTTCACTCATCGTAATAAAAAAATTTAGCCTTAGCCTTTTATCAGATTTGGAAGGATGACGACACATACAATAATACAACATAAGCAGTAGCAAAAACTAACTCACAAATTGTGTAAAACTATGTCAAAGTAATTTTATTAATTGAAAAAACCAGGAAAAACTTAGCTTAATAGGTCCAAACTAACCCAAGGCCCCGCATACACCCAACACCTAGGACCAAATAAGCTAAGTGAAAAAACCTGGATCTGTTACATCAAAAAGCAAAATAGAAAGTAAAATGCTTTCTTTCCCTAAAACCTATAGAAAAACACTCATCAAATTCCTCAAACTTGAATCTTTGTCTGTACTCCAACAAAGCAAAATCAAGATTCATCGATCCTTTTCCTAAAACCTCTTCTATAGAACAAGATAAACTTAGCATATAAGCGAATTAATGCACAGTCTCTTCCGCCTCAAAACATAACAAGGTTGAAGCTAAGATGATCGAACACAAGCTTCCATTTCCACTTTTCAAATTCAAATGAATGTCCAACTTTCGATTTTTTGCAGGCTTTAGGAATGACATGATTAAGAGACATAAAACTAAATTGGCATTCATCTTCCTTCAGCTACTGCAAACAAAAGTAGCAACAAGAGCTCTTTTTTTTTTTTTTTTTTTTTTTTATCTCCTTTTGCTATTTACTCCCTCTTCCCTAAGTCTGATTTGCCTTTTGACGCGAATACCCACATTGGTGATGCCGGCACCCGGTTACTCAGCTTTTTCATGACCTAGAGTGCTTTTGCATACTCATGTCTTAAGCTACCTTTTGACGTAAAAACACACATGGGGCACATGCCTGCTCCTAGTTACTCAATAACTCAAAACATAGGAGTAGACAGCAGTAAATTTTACATTTAAGCACAATACTCTGTTACTTAAACCCTGTTTAGGACTAACCTCTAAAAGATAAACACCACATAGAATTAAATCCCCTAATCAAATCATCCTAAAACTTTACTCAAACCACAGCTAGAAACAAATTCTTCAATGATAATGAAAATTAAAGCATATGCTCAACTTTTCTCAATCAAAACCTTGGTAACATCCTAAGGATGAAAATTAGGCACAAAAATATCATTTATATCTAAACTATCTTGCATCTAAAAAAAAAATTTCTCGGAAAAGAACCAATTATAAGAAAAATAATTTTTGGAGCCGAAACAAAGATTCAAAAATTTGCACTGATACAGACACAGACCAACTCACCCAAACAAATAAATCCTCTGTCCAAAACTTTAAGAAACACATTGTCTCAATTTAGAAAACAAGTGAATTTACCGACCAACTGTGGACAAATGAAGTGTAAAATATTGTCAACCAACTAGCAGAGGGCCTATAAAAGATCATGCTTCCAACAGAGAAGTGTGAAGTGAAATAACCAGAAGCTTCAAAAGAAGCCTAATATGAAAATACACCAGCATGCAGCAGCCTAGACTAAGAAAGCAGCCCACAAAAAGAATCGATTGCCCAACAGTTCAAAAATTTATAGCAAAGTGGTGCGAATAGAAGTATCCCACATATCTATTAGTAAGAAAGAATTTGCACCTGTCAATGGAAGAGGATGAAGAAGAGGATGAGGCTCAGCGAGTTGAAGAAGGAAATACTGCTTTGGAGGTCCTTGATTTATATTTTTCTAGGGAGCGAACGTTGAAGCTTGGAGCAGATAAGCTTAGCAAAAAAACTTGCAACCCCAAAAATATTCAGCAGCGGACCTGCAAAAAAGTTTAATTAGTGCAGTTCAAAATTACAGCAGAAGGGTGCCGATAGAAGTATCCCACAAAAGAAAACAGTCCCCAAAAAAAAGGCAAAAACAACAAACATAATTTGATTATGCTCCTTGGAAAAATTGATGATGCAGTACAATATCGAGTAGACTTGGAAGCACTTGAATTATTCAATTTAGAATCAGATTAGAACATTATCGTCTTAACATATTGTGCATTAATTTTTTTAGGAATTACTTTAACACCATCATTCGTGGAAACCCAAAAATTGCAGTGATATGATTCATATTAACTCTAGAATCTCTATTAGAGAGCAAAATATTAAGTTACTGAAATACCTAGCATCCCTAGACTTAAAAATTCCAAAATCTGGCTAATAATCCCTTTCATCAGGAAAAAAATATCTACATATCTATTCATAAGAAAGAATTTGTACCTGTGAGGATATAGCTCAGTGAATGCGGACTTTGTCCCCTGCATTCAGATAAAAGCGACGTATTTGAATTTTCCCGCTCTTGCAACGAACCACAGTAACCTTTGACGGATTAGATTTTAAAGGGCTAGGGCTTATTGGATCATCAATGTGAATATGACCCCAAGAAGATGATGCACGTTTTCTTGATGATGATGATGCGCCAGAAGTAGAATGAGAACCAGCATTCGGAGTAGCAAACTTTGTTTTTGAAGGGTTAGGTCTTGATTCAGAACTTATTCTAGCATCATATGCCTTTCTTCTCACCGGGTTTCCCAACACATCCAAAGCGGACTTAATTAACTTGAACGCGCCCTCAGCAGCAGCAGAGGGATTCTTGTCAGGATGAACCATCAACGCCATTCTTTTGAAATGATTCTTTATTGTGTCGGCGTCTACACTAAAATCTTCGATGGCAAGTATTTCATACCAACAGTTTTTCTTGTTTGCCGCTAACTGGTGTACTCTGTATGCTGTGAAGTAATCATCGATGTGAGGGAGTTCTGGGTTGAAATACTTGGCTGCCATTAGGTGCTTCATAGCCATGTCTATATTTTGAACCTTGAAGAACTCATCTGCCATGTCTCTGGCCTTCTCGGCTGCCACCTTGGTCATATCCATGATACTTTGCCCAGTTCTTGATTCAAACATGATCGAAATTCAGAAATTTAACGAAGAACCAGAAGAGGCGCGACCAAGAGGAGGCAAAAATCGATCTCTCAGAAAACTTAGAATCAGAGGAAGCCAATGGGGAAAGTGCCAAGAAAAAGGATCGCTTTGAGCGAAAATAGGGTTCCGAATTCAAACATTATCAGATTTCTCAGAAAATTCAATCAAGAACCAGAGGAAAATCGCACACATCTTGGAATCAGAAGAAGCCAATGTCAGAGATGTCAAAAAGGCGGAATCCTTCGTCATATCCATGACACTTTGCCCAGTTCTTGATCCAAACGTGATCGGAATTCAGCAATTCAATCAAGAACCTGAGGAGGCGCAAATCAATCTCCTAGAAAACTTAGAATCGGAGGAAGCCTGTGGTGAAGGTGCCAAGAAGAAGAGTCGATTTCATGAGATTAAGCAAAAATAGGGTTCCCAAATAAAAATAATTTATTTAATAATATATATTATTCCCAAATAAAAATTAATTTCTTTTAATATAATATATAAAACTTAAATAGATAAAAATAAAATAAAAATTTCAAGAGAAACCCGTCAAGCATGTTTTAGAAAATATTTTCTAAAAGCAAATAAAATTTTAATTATGAATTTGTTCAATATATGATTATATGGAATTGAATTGGATTATATTCTTAAATATTACAATTTAATTTGACTGTGCCCTCAACGCTTCATTTAGTATAAATGAATTTAAAATATGAAATTCGCTTGAGAATGAATTATTCATGTTTGGTGTGATTAGTTCAAAATACATTATTCAATTGAATTCCACGTGACTATACAAATTTATAATTGAAAAATTCATTTACTTTTATTTTCTAAAATATCCTTGAAATAATAATTTTACAATAATAAAGGCCAATTATATTTATGTTATGCTATATAATTTTATTAAGATAAATATATAAAAAAAATTATATTAATAAAATTAGTGAACTAAAATTATATTTATGTTTGCTAGTTGGATAAGTCGAGTCACTCATGAATCTATCTATATATAGTTAGTTCACTCATTAATGGATTTCCTTGAAAATTCAATCAAGAATCAGCAGAAAATCGCACAGATCTCAGAATCGGAAGAAGCCAATCGCAGAGATGTCAAAAAGCAGAATCAATTTGATGAAGTTTAGCGAAAACAGAGTCTGGGATTCAAACACAATCAAATTTCTCATAAAACAATCAGGAACAAGAGGAGGCAAGGAGGATGGATTTGATGATAATGAGTGAAAACAACCCGCCTGCAAGAAAGATCTTTAAGATTGCGATCAGATGAAGATTTATAGGATTTAAGTTGTTTTAAATTTTATCAGATTGCGATTAGAAAAGTTATTTTAAATTTTATCTCTTTCTTAATTTATTTTTAATAAATATAACGATAAGGAGATATATAAAAATTTTTATATTTTATTTTTATATCCTTTTGCCATATTTGCTTATGCAGTGTTGTTTTTATTTTTATATCATCACTGAATCATACTGCCTCTATTCCTATATTATTTATTACATTTCAAATATTAAACTTCTCAAGAAAACTCTAAAATTTGTTTAAATTATAATAAATTATTAGATAAATTAATTATATTATCCTTCATTTAATATTAATTTTTAAATAAAATTATTAAATTAAAATAATAATTATTGGTCATTTACAAAAGATAAACATAAAAAAATATATTTATTACTCTTTGAAAGATATGATAAGTATTTTAGAATAATTTATTTTGTCAAATGGGATGAATATCTAAATCAAATTATTGGATTTGGATAAACTTAAAGAAATTTAAAACTCTTAATTAGATAGTTTAAAAAATTTTATGTTAACTATTTAACCTAATGTGATTAAGCTTTTTATCGATGAATATTATATATATAATTAGATTAAATACTTATTTTTTGAAAATTATAAAATCGGTGAATTTTTCAATATTTAGTGCTAAAATGAAATGTCCTTTAAAAAAAAAATGCAAAGAAACACAATAAACATTAGAAGTTAGTGTTATTTCGTTAAAGAACCTAAATGGTTCTTATAGAGATAAGTTTTGGTTCTAAATTGATAAAAAAATTAATTTTGAACTGAAAATTTTAAGAATTAAATTGAATATTTATCCTAAACCAAATCAATCGTGATATAGTAATATTAAAATCTGAAAATTAATAAAAAATCATAATAATTAATAAATTCAATTTTAATGATTTAGAATATATTTATAAAAAAAAAATACCTAACTTTTAATCCCAATTAGGGTGGAAGGATTCATAGAATGGGAACAATAAAGAAAAAAGGGAAAAAAAAAAAAAACCCTACCAGAAATTGATTATTACTAATAGAGCCATCCGAGTATTTTAAAAGGCTGTTAAGGACAATTCTGGGTGAACAGAAAGAAAGAAATATTGCATTTCTGGGAATTCAATATTTATGTGTGAATGTTAATGTACATAAACACAAATAATGGAAAGAAAGAAAGAAATGTGGCATTTGCTAGAGATATTTTTAGTAAATCAAAATTGCATATAAAAACTAAAAAGAAAAAAAATGAGAACTTGAAAAGCATTGGAAAAACACATACCCTGCAATACTTAATATATACATTTAAAGAACTGGCAAATTTCAAATCAGCATGTCAAATATAATGTCTGGAATTGGGACAATTGGATATAGTTTTTCCTTCACTATCAGTTGATAGAATTCTGGAAAACATATCAACGATACAGTAAATTTAGCAAATGTTGTTAGTGTTGTTCATTGAGCTTGTATGTCTGGTTTTCATATGCTACTAGTTTCCAAAAAGGTGCTGACATTCACAACATATAAAAGAATATAAATACTGACTAGTTTGGTTTCGCCAGTTCACAGGTGTTGAGCTCTCCAATCAACTGCAAAATTCTCATCATTATCATCATCATCATCGCTGGATGATTCTTCATGATTAGACTCTTTGCCAGCAATAGCAGAATCTCTGCTTCGTTTGGCAGACCTAGCAGTCATCAACTCCATTTTCTTCATTCTCAATAATTCAACTTTTCCCCTGTAGGCCCTGTAAAATAGAGAAACAAAATGGCAGGAGTAAAAAAAATTATTAGCAAGAGAACCTATTGACAAGAAAATGCAAGGACAGTCAGCCAAATTGGACTTACCTCTGCTCCACAGATTCAGCCTCCTCTATCATTTCAGCTGCATCAATCTGCAGTTGAGTGAACATATCAATAAGGCTGTAATGTAGGAAACAGATTTCAAAGGCAAATTTAATACTGAATAACGAATAGCACTGACCTCCTCTTCTTCCAAACGGTCATCCACCTCCTGCAAGTCCTCCTGGATCAACTTTTCAAATTCCTTGTATTCATCTCTAACCATGATTTAAAATCGGGTCAATGTCACCATAATCTAGCTTATGATTTTTGAAACATAAAAAACATAATATGCACATTGGAACAAAGAGATCATAACATACTGGAAATAGGCATATCATAAACCTCCACCAGAATCAAGCAAAATAGCATGTTTCAAATCCAATTAAAAGACAAACTACAGTCTTATGAAAAGGGAACTCATATTTGCACCAATTCAAAAGAGATGCATTAATTAAGACGCATGCATAAGATATACAAGTCAAAACTTACTTGACATCTGGCTTAACAACCTTAATGCCACGAGCAAGCAAGTCAGCTTCTTTGTCATCAAAGAAACCTTCAGGAAGAGCTCCCTTTACTTGCTTGGTTTCTGAAACGGTATTTTCTGTTGTAGTATGCTTGAATTCCCTGGCATGCCTTGAGATTTTTGATTGCACAGCATTACCACTGATTAATCCATCCGTATCAGTTTCTACAGATAATTCCACCTTATTTTGGAAAGAAGCACTTGAACTTCTACATGAATCTGGGTCCAATGATTTCCCAGCATCTGTTCCCAAGAGGGGTAATTGAATGTAAAAAATGGGGACAAAAGAACATATACAGACAAAACAAAATACATTCAAGGAAAACGTTCACAACAGTTTGCAGGCATGAGAAGGAATTGAAGTCATATACGCTCCCATGAGTCAAATGCCAATAAAAAGAAGCAACAACAAGACATAAGACACATCAGAATCACTGGCCTATAATAATCACGCATAGAAATGATGATTATATTATTATAATTTTGACCAGCTGATTACTGAAAAATATTTTTCTTCATGCAAGGAGCAGTTGAAGGCCCAATGTGCTGCCTCACCAAAATTAGCATTTGAAATGATAAGTTAAAATAACAGAGTATCCCAACATTCTGAATAACAAAGTCATTTTCCAAAATCAAATTCATAGAATTCCTCATTGAGCAAATTCTGGTTGTGAGCTTGTAGGCTAGAAGTCTTATGAAGACCAATTGCTTTTCTTTAAATGATATTTTTGTTGACCAATTGTTTTTCTTTTCTTGATATTTTGGTTGTTTGATTTTTATATTCAATCCTAGGACAGTGCCTGGTAGAACAGTAATAGGTTAAACCGTTTTCAATTTTTTAACCTTATTGAGAATGTAATCGACCAGCACTTGTTTTTTTTTGGGCTGGTGCGCATGAGGCCTCTTGTTTTGCTTATGCAGAAACATGCAGACAAACTTTCCCTAAACATCGCAGAGAAGCTGTTCATATGGTTGAAATATGTAACCTTCAAAGTCACAGTACAACAACCTCATTGTTATATCGAGTCATAAAAAAAATGTGTCAAATAAGTGCTGATACCCAATAATAAGTGGCACCAGAGTATTTAAGTCAATTGATCAGAGTAATTTTCTTTTACCTTTGAATTATTTGGCTTCAAGTATTTATCAGTCTTTTTAAAGATTCAATCCAAACATGTCCTTTCACTTAAATTATTCTAGCAAATACATATGAACAAAGAGAAAACTGCATACCATTTTTTTGTCTCTTTGCCATACGATTATCGAAAAAATCAGGAGGAAGTGCAGATGATGATTGATGTTCAGACGATTTCAAGGGCTCAATCTTTTTATCAGGCAACTCTGCTTTAGGTGTCGTTGACTGTGTCTTGTGATTGTCAAAAAAATCTGCAGGAAGTAGTGATGATGACTGAGGCTTGGGCAATTTTGCTGAGGATTCAGACTTGGTTGCATGCAAGTCTGCATTAGGTGCCTGTTTAGGTCTGGTAGACTCTGCATGGGATTCAGGTTTTGCATGCACACGTCCAACTGCATTGGCTTTAATATTATTTACTGCCTGCATCATAATCACACTCATGTTAGTAGATTCTCAGAAATGAAGAAAATGAAATGTAAAAAGATAGAAAAAAAAAAAAGAATAAAGAAACAGCTGTGCATATAATTGTGAAAATTGTTAATGAATATCTTTTTCTGTTAATTTGTATTAATTAAAAATAACGAAGCAAATATTAGAATTACAATTTTTTAGTTAAATCAGGCTGTCAAAAAAATTTAAATTTTAAATTTTGACAAAATAATACATAATTCATGATAAATTCATAAACAAATAAATTTAGATTAACGCCTTTTTTGTTGTAATTTCTCAAGTTAAACTAAAGTATAAAACATTGGTTAATTGTTGGTGCTTTCTCGCCATTATAAGCTCATAAATTGAGGTTACAAATGCAAATTCAATGAAACCTATTATACACCTTAATGCTTGTACATGTAATGCAAGTATTATTTCAAAATAATTATTTTTATTTGCCAAGGTCTACATTCCCAAATTATTTCTTCCTTTGGTTTGCATCATTTCCCAACATCTATCTAAGACCCAAAGAAAGCATGAATGGATCTACGGTTCTATACAACACAGTCACTCAGTTCCTTAATTTCTTTGGTTATACTCTCTCTGTCTGCAATTGTAGAATTTCCCCCTTTGCAATTTGACATAAACTTGTTAGGTAGAATTTTGAATTTTTTAAGTTATCAGGGCCCATAGAGGACACTGAAGTTATGAGAATATGAAACATAGTTTATGATTTGTACCAACATATGTGCATGCATATTAAGTACACATACCTTGGGAGTCTGTTCCTCTATATCTATACTTACAAAGAACAGCATTTTCATGATACAGTAGCGTTCGCAAGCAAGACAACATGGATTAATCATCATAAAACCAGAAGGCTTCTATAATATAAATGCCTTCTCCAGCAAGCAAACTTAAAATGAATAACTTGATATCTTTGGGAATCCGTATTAAATAAACTTAGAAAGGTACATCCATTCAAATTTTTTTTCCAGCATTTTGGATTATAATAAGGTTAGAAAGATGTGCCACTGGAAAGCACTTAAACCACATAAAACAACACCACAGCACATTGATGAATGCTACTTATCATTATGTGTCCTGCACTTGAAATGGGGAAAAAAAAAAAAGCAATTTGATTGCAATTTTACACTGTTATTTCACAATTAAGCAAAAAAATGTTACTTCCCCAATCATTTTGTCTGAATATTAGAGCAAGTAACTGCATGTTGTATGAATAACTAATCATTATCATTGAGTAAGACATCACCTGATGATGTTTCCTAGAAGCTTGATGCGCATCCCACAGGGATTCAGATTTCAAAACTACATCACAAACCCTACATACAGGTTGATCAAATTCATTGTACCTGGATGTCATATGCAAGAGCGGAAAAACGTTAAAACTTTAGTCACTAAAAAGAAGTGGAAGATGATTAAAAGAATAAAATACCATTTAGTTCCTAAGTTTTGACCTAATTAACAAGTTTGTTCCTAGATTTTGAAAAACAAATTAAACTGTCTTAAATGTTTGATCTTATCATCAAAATAGACTTTTCAGGATTTGATGCAAATTACAGTTACCCAAAGTTGATTTGACAGTCAAAGGATATGTCGAAATACAAAATTAATAAAAACCCTACAAATACCCTTGACCATTTATAACATATGTAATCAATTTAAATGACACTAGAAAATGGAAGAAACAGAGTAAAATGACAATTTAAAAAAAAAAAAAAAAAGAAACAGCAAATAAATAAATAAACAAAACAAGAAGAAAAGAAAAAATAAAGCAAGTTACATCAGCAGCAAAAGAATAAGTGAAGAACAGCAGCAACTAAAAATAAACAAAAAAAAAAAAAAAAAAAAAGCAAGTGACTCACTAGTAATAGGATAAAAAAACAAAACGGAAATAGGGTTTTAGCACCTGAAGTGCAATGGATAAAAAATTGACGACAAGAAAAGAGAGAAAAGAACTAATGTTTGGGAAAATGGAAGCTCATGCTCAATGATGGTAGGAGATGGAGGTGCAACTTTAAGCTTTCATTCAAATTCTACTTCAGAGGGATTTTATTTATCAACCTTTTGCTTTTGTCCTAAAAATAAAATAAACAAAATTGGTGAGTTTGCAATGATCATTATGGCAGATGGAAGCTCATGCTCGATGATGGTGGGAGATGGAGGTGAGGCTGAAAAGGATTTCCCATGCCATTAATGCAGGCAACGCTGAAGACCTCCCATGGCAACATGCACATATGTGGTATATTGAATGGCTGGTTTGGCTGTTGTCATCATCGGTGGAAACAAGAATTTGGCTCTTATGAGAGGGAGAGAGGAGGGAAGCATAATGAAACTAGGGTTTCAATGGCTAGCAAAGATCATCATTTAGTCTTTTCTTATCCACTTAAAAATGACTTCCATTTTTTTTTTTTTTTAACTGAAGGATCATTTCGTTCATAAAAATAAACTTTGGAGACTATTTAATTTGATTTTCAAAATACAAGGACTTAATTAGGTGAAACCTAAGAGACTAAAAAATAATTTACCTTCAAAAAAAATCTACATATTCATTATGTCAACATCTGTGTAAAAGATAGTAATAAACAGCAAAAAGAGACAGATTTGGAAGTCCCCAAGAAGATAAGAAATGGATCATAATGAAGGGCACACAAATAACAACCTGTTTTGACAACCTTCTCCAACTCAAGAACAATTGAGACCCTACCTAAAGCATAACTCTTTGACACCAAACAGTGAACAGAAAATCCAACAAGACTGCATTGTAAGATAAATCTGTGCAATTTGGACTTAATTCAACCAACGGTTACTGAGTTTATCAATAAAATTTAGAATTTTAACTAAACATCAATTTGGTACCAACAACATGCAATTGTCATTTCATTTCAATTTGGTCATTATTGCCAAATTGACATTTTCGAAGACAATTAATCTGTTGACAAGGTAAGAAAGTTCTGGAATCCACTTTTAATTATAAACCATATTACAAACATATTACCTACTTATCATATCAACATGGTAGCTAAAAAACTTTAGCAAAAGGAACTTTATCAGACAACAACTGAAGTTGAGTAACCATACATCAATGAGTGATAACTTGAGTGACCATGGGAGGAATTAAGCCTTATCTTCTACCATTTTGTTCCACTACTTAAGTTAGACATGGGTTTGTGATATGCATACGATTTTTCTCTTTCTCAAAGCAAAATGATACTAGATAAGTCCTAAAAATTGATAATAATAATAATAACAGCATCCTTCCTTGTATTCTGAAACAGCTTCATATGCACACACGTGATATAGCACTGTGTTAGTTTCTTACGCCCTCATTAACAAAGAGGAATGCCCAAAAAACACTTGACAGCAAATATTTCAACACATAGGATTTTTAAATTAAAGTCCAAAAAACAAAAAAAAATTGTTCCGTGTTTAAAAGGTAAGGATTACCTAACAAGAGGAGAATCAATTCGCTTGTCCTTTTTCTGTGCATTGAGCTTAGCACGAAATAATGCTTTCTTCTTTGCTGCATCCATTTCTAAATGTACAACTGTGATTGATTTCTCACTACTGGTGTCTGTCCTCAGAACTATGACTAATTTTGGTTTTTCTCGGTTCAAATGTTGAGAAAATAGCCAAAGCAAAAACACCTTTCCTGGGATTTTTTTTCCAGAAAAAAATAAAGTCAGCCCCCACAAACATCCATGAAGGTGGTTTGTTTAGCTGGCATCTATGAATATGAGGCAATCAACACATTCAGAGTTCTCAAAATCACTAGAAGAGCATAACTAGGTTCAGGGCACAATTTACTGTGAAAAATATTTGCAACAAACAACAATGGAATGTGGAAGCAAAATTATTAAGTACCTATGCAATCCAAAAGCACCGACACGAAAAAAGCCAATCATACCCCTAAAACAAGCTCAATAGCTGCTACAATTGACCCATTATGCTCATTCAACCAAAGTAACAAATTACATACAACATATATACACTAACCACCACTAATTGCATGTTGATAGGAATTGGGTTTGCATAAAAATATTCTATATGTTTTCCTTTATATTTGGATTGTAGGGGATTAATAATTCAAATTTATTCAGATATCAATTAAAATTTGCAGCAAATTCATTTATCAAGACCTTAGATCAGTATAACTGTTTAAGATTTAATAAACAGCATTCCTTTCTTCCGAACTGGAATTGAAGGGGTCGATGTGTGAGATTAACTAGCAATTGGATAAACGAGTGCTTTAATATAGATTTCAAACATGTTATAATCCAATTTACATTTAATTGATTCAAAATTTTACCTTAGAATGTTAATTATTTTGTTAATTAGTTGTCCAAATCTTTCTAACATCATATTAGCTCGAATTCTATCTATTTCTAAGAGTTTCCAGTTTCTAAACCGAATAAAAGTTCGGGAATCGAATAACAAAGCTGATAGTATATTAGGAACCTACGTAGCAAATTCATCATTCTGTCCCTTTGGGGCTTTCAGGGTCACCAGAGAGACCGCCTCCGCCACGGCCGGAGGGCGGCAGTTGCAGAATCTTTCTAAATTTTATCAAATTGTGCGAATTTTTGTGTAAATTCCAATTCTTCGATTAATTTCCTCAGTTCGTGCTAAAATCTATCAAAACCCAAAATTCATCATTTAAATGCCTAAGTTCCAACTTCTTCAAGCACTTCATTCAATCACCTTACCATGCAATATAAATCATAAAGAGATGTTAGGGGACGATATTCGACCAACCTATCTCCGAATGCTTGCCGGAAACAACTTGAACTGGCCGGAGAACCAAGCTGAGGTCGCACACCAACGATCCAGCAACACAGGCCCTCTGAACCACCAGGAAAGCAGAATAAGGGGAGAATGAGGGAGAGGGGGCGAAAAACAGAGCGCTAGAAATTGGAAGAGATGAAACGGAGAAGAGGCAAGGTACGCAGAGGCCCTCATATTAGACACGCTTAAGCGTCATCGTTTTGTTATGAAAAAGAGGTGAACAGTGCAACCACACCTTTTAAAAGAAGACCACGAGTGAAATTACGAAAAACCAGGTCCGTCCTTAACACTGTTTCTGTGTTGTCTGCAGACTTCTGCCCTCTCTCCCACCACTGCCACAACCGCCACAGCTACCGCTTCCATGGGTCAAGGCCCATCAGGCATGAACCGCCCACCGGGCGATCGCAAGAATGATTCCGATAACAAAAAGGACAAGAAATACGAACCCGCGGCTCCCCCGTCCCGCGTCGGCCGCAAGCAGCGGAAACAAAAGGGCCCTGAGGCCGCCGCCCGACTGCCAACAGTCACCCCTCTGACTAAATGTAAGCTTCGCCTCCTGAAACTAGAGCGCATCAAGGACTATCTTCTAATGGAGGAGGAATTCGTGGCCAATCAAGAGAGGCTGAAGCCGTTAGAGGAGAAGAACGAGGAAGATAGATCGAAGGTCGACGATTTGAGAGGCTCCCCAATGAGCGTCGGCAACTTGGAGGAGCTAATTGATGAAAACCACGCCATAGTTTCGTCGTCAGTCGGGCCTGAGTACTATGTGGGGATTCTTTCGTTTGTTGATAAGGACCAGCTCGAGCCTGGATGCGCTATTCTTATGCACAATAAGGTATGATGATTCGTTTGTGTTTAGATTTTTGAGAATTTGATGTTATCGCATTTTTTTGGGATAATTGGGGTTGTTTATGTGTAGTATAATTTGTTTATATTTTGACAATTGGGTTGGGAATTTTGAGAATTGGGTGTTTTTAGGGTTGCTGTAGGTTGCTTATGTTGTACTTGTTAAGGAAAAAATTAGGTTCTTAAATTGTGTTTGGCAAGAGGGAATGTAGCAAAAAAAAAAAAAAAAAAAAAAAAAAAGAAGAAAGAAAGAAAAAGAAAGTTATATATGAGTAATTTCTATTGCCATTATGATTGATGCTTAATGCATTTTTCATTGTCATGTTTGTCGTAAATTTGCTTGGTGTTGTTTGATGTATGGTGAGCGTTGAACTTTGTACTGGTAGCCTGAAATTGGATTAAATTTGAAGCCAAATATTTTTTGTGCAACTTAAACATTTTCTGGGAGAAACTTTATGTAATACCTAAATAATATCTATGGAAACCTGCAAAAAAAATATGGTGCAATACCACTCTCTTACATTTTCCCCTGAAAGTTCATATGTTATGCATTTTGTTTTCATTTGGTAAAGAGTTTACCATGTGTTATTCTATAACAAGAAATTGGTAAAATCATGAGCCCAGTTTTGAATTTTCCCCATGCATAATACGTGGAGAGTAAGTTATAGAACAGCATGTCTTTCTGTGAGCCATTAATCAGTGTGTCATAATATTCAATGACTCATCTACCAATAAATGTGTTATTTTCATGTACCCATGATGAAAGAAATGGACTTTTTTACTCTAAGCTTCTATATTGAATGTGTCTTCTGCGAGGTTGAAAGTCTTGTTCTAAATTTATATGATAGACTTGTGTTCTATTATTTAGATTCTGAATGTCGTTTTGTTGTTTATGTTTATTCAGGTCCTTTCTGTTGTTGGGCTTCTTCAAGATGAGGTTGATCCCATGGTTTCTGTAATGAAGGTTGAGAAAGCTCCACTGGAATCATATGCTGATATTGGTGGGTTGGATGCCCAAATACAAGAAATTAAAGAAGCAGTGGAGCTTCCACTTACTCATCCTGAATTGTATGAAGATATTGGTATTAAACCCCCTAAAGGAGTCATACTTTATGGGGAGCCTGGAACTGGTAAAACATTGCTTGCCAAGGTGCATTATCTCTCTCTCTCTCTCTCTCTCTAATGTATATACACTTGCATCACAAATACACATTGCTAATACAACTCTGGAAATTAACCCTTCTATAGGATCTTCGTCTTGGGGTTGAAGTTATGAATTTTTTTTCTTTGAATATTATGAGTTCTTATTCATTAAGAACGGAAATAGTGAAAAAGCCATCATTAATTTGAACATGATCTCTTTAGTAAAGCTGTCTTTGAGTTTGGTTATATTTTCTTTCACAATTTCTCAATGGGGATTTATAATTATTTTAGATATTGCAAACCTGATAGGAATTCTAAAAACTGAACCATGGTAGAACTATTACCTCTTCTCTTTTCTTGTTTTTTTGGAAAACAAGCAATCAGATAGATTCAATTTACTTGTTGTGATGGAGGCCTCTGAAAAAACTGTAAGTTGTATGTCTTGCTGGGAAAATAATCTCTCTATTTTTGTTTGGTTGATCATGAAACCTCAGTACTTACTAGGTCATTCTTTTGGGGGGTTTGGTTGGATTGGAGTTTAGATTAATGTATCTATGTTGTCAATGGCAAGTGTGCTGCAATGTTAATGGGAAATGATAAGGATTAGGGCTTTGTACTTTTGCTATGATAATGAGGACATGACATTGGAGTTATTTAATAATTACTTCTGCTTACATGTATCCTTCCCTGAATAAACTTGCTTCAATCTTTGTATATCCTTGGAATATGTATACTACTTTATATATAGTCACTTAGTGAATTTAAATAGGAGGAATAAAAATATATTAGTTAGAAGTATTATATATTAATTAGGGACAGTGAAATTAAATTGGAAGAATTAAATTTAATATATAATTAAATTAATTTTTCTTAATTAGGAATAAAATATATTATAGATATGGTTAAAGTGAAAGTTTTATGGTTAAACAAATGTTTTCTTATTGTAATGTAAATAAATTTAATTATTAAACTTGTTTGTCAATGCCTTTCTATGTAAATATAGATCGTATTAATGTCCCTTTTGGTCAGTTCAAATAATATGTGTGCACGCGCGCGCGGAGCATAATGTAAAAATGAAGTTAAAGTGAGGAATTAACATATAACTTGGAATCCATTTAGATATTTAATGCGTAGTCTGTGTATTTCTGGTATGAAGCAAATATGCATTGCATAATTGGTTGTACATCTTTTGTTATTCACATATTTTGAACTTTTTTGCTTCACCACCCATTTAATATACCATTTGGCATTGGCTGATGTCATGAATATGGTCTTATATTTAACTTCAGGCAGTCGCAAATTCTACTTCCGCAACTTTCTTGCGTGTGGTAGGGAGTGAATTGATTCAGAAATACTTGGGAGATGGCCCAAAATTAGTAAGGGAACTCTTTAGAGTTGCGGATGATCTTTCACCATCAATTGTATTCATTGATGAAATTGATGCAGTTGGCACAAAGAGGTGAGTTTATTGATGTAAGTGACTGCAAGTGGTATTACCATGGTGACAGATTATGATTGACAGTTTCTGAAAACTTTGTTTGTCAGATATGATGCACATTCTGGTGGTGAACGTGAGATACAGAGAACTATGTTGGAATTGCTGAACCAGTTGGATGGTTTTGATTCCAGGGGAGATGTGAAAGTAATTCTTGCAACAAACAGAATAGAAAGTCTTGATCCTGCTTTGTTGCGCCCTGGACGAATAGACAGGAAGATTGAATTTCCCCTTCCAGATATCAAAACCAGAAGGCGCATATTCCAGGTAGGTTTATGTGCAAGATTATACTTACTGCATGATGTTATTCTTTGGTTGGGTTCCCCATAATGTTTTCTTGCTTCCTTTGCGAATTTAGATACATACATCAAGGATGACATTGGCAGATGATGTTAACTTAGAAGAGTTTGTAATGACCAAGGATGAATTCTCTGGGGCTGATATCAAAGCTATATGTACAGAAGCTGGCTTGCTAGCTTTAAGAGAGCGGCGGATGAAGGTGATCTCTTGCATACTTTGAAGAATATTTTAGAACATCGAGCAAATCATTTGAATGTCTTGCTGATTAACTTAGTGTTTGCAATAATTGGGAATTTTCTGGTGCTAAATTTGCTTGAAAGTTTAATTGAGAATAAGGTTGCTGGTAGAGAATAACTTCGATTTCTGCGCTGTCCATTTTTTTTTTTTTTTTTTGCCAAAGTTGTTGATTAAAATAACTGCTCTTCTACAGAAACCAAGTTTTGTTTTGAAGCATTGTCCCCCTCCCCCATTTTTTTTTCTCTTCTTTCAAATTCCTGTCCTATCTCTTGTTGCCTTTGTTGTCTTCCTACGTTTTTGGGTATGGAATTTTCTTCCCTTGGAGCCTTTGTTGGACTTACGCTATAGACTTAATTATTTGACAGTTCCCAGTTCAGTTCTCTAATGTTATTGTGTTTCTTGATTCAGGTGACTCACGCAGACTTCAAGAAAGCGAAGGAGAAAGTGATGTTTAAAAAGAAAGAAGGGGTGCCAGAAGGACTTTATCTATGAAGGCAAATCCTTTATGTGAGGGTAGTAGAAACTCTTTTCTTGTTTCTTTTAGCTTTTCACATTGGGTTCTATGATCTTCGTTTGAGGTGATTGTTTCTCAACCATTACTAGTTGGATATCATCCTTTTGAAGCACTTTTTATTGTTTAACAGTATTTGATAATACAACAATTATTTAATGAAACTTTATCTTCACAGAATTTCTTGCTTTAGGTTTTTGTACAAGCTATACATCTGCTGAGGTAAAATTGCAATATATTTTATTTATTTGATGCATCATCATTGAATCATTCATGATGACTGAAATTCTTTGGAGACCTTGATTATAGAGAAAGAATGCAAGAATAGTGTCTTTCTAGGAGTAAATAATTAGACGAGAATGATTGTTGGAGGTTTTTGGGGAGTTGGTTTGTTGTTTTTGCTTTGCTTCAATGGTTAGTTAATAGTCAGATATCTCATCCTTTTTGGAACACCTTTTGTTTGTCAAGGTAATGTTATAATCTGTCTTTTTCGTGTGCTAACAAGTGAAGGTTCAAACTGTTCGTTCATAGAACAAGAATATAAATAACCCAAAGAAAATAACCAGAATATAGTAATAACTAAAATGACTCCACCCTTGAGTCTTTTTATTTTTCTTTCCAAGAACACCGTTTGGTCCCTAGTTTACATAAATGCGATCAATACATTTCATCAATAACGATATTCTGGCTCAAGATTTGGATAAACAAATGCCTTTCTTTTGAGTCATTCTCCATTTGGCTTTTCTTTAACCCATTTGACTAACCTCTTCTGCTCTACTTCCTCAGCACTGTCATCATTCATCCCTCTTCCATATATTCAAGTGATTAATTTTCTTAGCGTGCTTTACTCATGCGAGAAATTCATCTTCTAATTGGCTAGCTTCATTAGGAGACTCGATTGTTGCATTTCCAACAGGGCATGACCTAATGCATAAATTTGATTCTATATTTTTGATGATTATCCTTATAGTCTCCTGAACTTTGCAGGGAATCCGTCATATGACCTGCACTCTTATATTTCAATAATTATTGTCCCTCACTAAAATATTATGGTCCCGTGACCTTTGCATGGAATCCATAATGACCTGCACTTTTACATTTCAACAATAGTTGTCCCTCGCTAAAATAGAATGTAAAAGCATAGGATCATGATTGAATTTCGGCAAATATATTTCATTTCGGCGAGAGGCGTAATTATTAATTATTATTGGAATATAAAAGTATAGACTCATATTTGAATCCTCGTAAAGTTCAGGGGGCCAGAAAGATAATCAACTAGAGTTGAAGATCAAATTTATGCATTAAGCTAGAATGAGACTCAAGGACAGTAAATTTTGTAACCATTCTGCAATTGCATTACTGAATATTATTTTTTAAAAAAATAATTTTAAAAAATCCCTCTATTTTCTAATTTGATTTATGTACTGCGAAGTGCATATATTAAAATTTCTTGGGGAGTGGACCCACTCGATAGCTTTCTTTTTGTTTTTTTCTCCTTCGTTTCATTGTAGCCTTTAAGTTTGAACCATCTTCATTTTGACGACTCCACTTTGTTTTACTTAATATTTTTAAAGTCAGACTAAATATTGAACTTAAAGGTTGGATTGATTCAATTCAACAAATTGTTTACCGAAGTTATTGTCATCTGCAAGAGCCAATGAATTGAATGCCCATCTTTTTACTTGTTAAACAGAAAGTTGACCAGCATGCTCTATTATTACTATGGCGGGCCACGAGATAAGGAATGGCTTCAGTAAAAAAAATTAATTTTCATTTTCATTCCTATGTATGTGATGCCAGTCGTGAGATTTTTAAACTTGTTTTAACTAATTTGATTTGACATCTTTTTATAAATAATCGCTACAAAATGTTGGATATTGAGATAAAAATGAATTAAAGGGAGATGAATGAGTAATCCATCGTCATCCGACGCCAAGCACCAGAGCCAAAGGGTTGAAATTCCTAGTATATTAGCAACGGAAAACTATTGGTTGCTAATTTTCTTGCTAATCCATTGTTAAACTGTGGCGAAAAGTGTGCTATTTTTCCGCTTAATTTAGCAAGAGATTCTGGTCCGTTGCTAATGTTCCGCGGCTATTCCCTGCTAAATTCCCCAAATGGTTTGAACTCAAATTCTCGTCCGTTGCGGTTTTTCTTGTAGTGTTATATAAGCCAAATAAATACTAGGTTTAAATCGATTAATTCAAACGGTGGAATCAGAACCATATACATAATCGTTTATTAATATTTAAAAAAAGGAAAAATATAAAATATGTTTGTCCCTCTCATTCAATATATAAAAATGCCATGGGCTTGTCTGCTCATTAACGTTGCTTTCCCTTATTTTTGTTTCCCTCAACTTTCCATGAAGCACTTATGGCTACTCCTTTGAATTTTATATTCATTATTTTCTCTCTGGGTATATCAGTCCCATTTTCATCTTCAATGCTTCGTAATGCATTAAATGAAGGTTCATCTCTTTCTGTAGAAAACCCAGACAACATTTTGCTTTCACCTAACGGCATTTTCTCTGCCGGGTTTTACCCAGTTGGAGAAAATGCATATTCTTTTGCCATATGGTTTACTCAACCTTCTTGCTTTAACACTTGCACAGTTGTTTGGATGGCAAACAGAGACAGACCCATTAATGGACAAAGATCGAAGCTTTCTTTACAAAAAACTGCCAATCTAGTCTTAACTGATGCTGATAACTCCATTATTTGGTCTTCTAATACTTTCTCGCTCTCTCCTTCATCTTTAAACCTTTATGATAATGGAAATCTTGTAATTATTACTACAAAAGAACGAGTAATTCTATGGAAAAGCTTTGATTCGCCTACTCATACTCTTCTTCCTTTACAACCATTTACTAGAAACTCAGTTCTTGTTTCTTCAAGAAGCTCAACAAACTTTTCTTCTGGTTTTTATAAGTTATCTTTTGATAACGATAATATCCTTCGCCTTGTTTATGATGGTCAAGAAGTTTCAAGTGCTTTCTGGCCAAGCCCATGGCTGCTTAGCCGCGAAGCAGGGAGATCTTCATATAATAGTAGTAGATTTGCTTTGCTTGATTTGTCTGGAAAATTTAATTCATCTGATAATTTCAGCTTTCTCTCTTCTGATTATGGAGGACAAAATATTCAAAGAAGATTGACTCTCGATTTTGATGGGAATCTAAGGCTATACAGCAGAGAAAACGGGAATAGCAAATGGGTAATTTCATGGCAAGTTTTTGCTGAATCATGCAAGATTCATGGAGCTTGTGGACCTAACAGTGTATGTAAGTATGATCCTAGCTTTGGCAGAAAATGTTCTTGTCTTCCTGGTTTCAAAATGAAAAGTGTTTCTGATTGGTCTTTAGGCTGCGAATCGGAAATTGATAATTCTTGTAATGCGAGTAATGCTTCTTTCCTTAAATTTGCTCGTGTCGAAATGTATGGTTATGATCTTGGTTACTTCGAAAATCATACATATGATATGTGTAAGGAAATATGCTTAAAAAGATGCGATTGCAAAGGTTTTGTATTTAAGTATATTTTCCAAAATCGTCCTGATAATGTTCCTTACTGTTTTCCCAAGTCACAATTATTAAACGGATATCGTTCGCCAAATTTTCGAGGAAATTTTTACTTGAAAGTACCCGAAACCATGAGATCCATTGACTTGTCACTCAAAGAACAAAGTACTGAATGTTCTATTGGAGCTGTTGAGAAGCTTGAAAGAAGGTACGTGAAATCAAATGGAAGTTGGTCACAGAAGCTGTTGATTGGGTTTGTTAGTGCAATTGGGCTAATCGAGATTCTTGCAATAGTTTTAGTTTGGATTTTCTTGATTAGAACTCAGCAAAAGAAAGATTCAACAATTTCTCAAGATTACTTTCTTGCTGCTACTGGTTTTAAAAGATTCACTTACACTGAGTTAAAGGAAGCAACAAGAAATTTCAATGAAGAAATCGGAAAAGGAGCTACTGGAATTGTGTATAAAGGAATATTAGCTGATAAGAGAATCGCAGCCATTAAACGACTGAACGATACAAGTCAAAGCCAAGGTGAGTTTCTAGCAGAAGTAAGTACAGTAGGGAAACTTAATCACATGAACCTAATAGAAATGTGGGGATATTGTGCAGAAGAAAAGCACAGGCTCTTAGTGTATGAATATATGGAAAACGGATCTTTGGCTAATAACTTGTCTTCCAAGAACCTTGACTGGAAAACCAGGTTTAAAATCGCGGTAGGCACAGCTAAAGGCTTGGCTTATTTACATGAAGAGTGCTTAGAATGGGTTATACACTGCGACGTAAAGCCACATAACATACTCTTGGATTTTAATTACCAGCCAAAAGTTTCAGATTTTGGGTTATCTAGGTTATTTAGTAGAGATGACCTAATTGGCAATTCAGGGTTTTCAAGAATTAGAGGAACAAGAGGTTATATGGCTCCTGAATGGATATTTAATTTGCCCATTACTTCCAAAGTGGATGTTTATAGCTATGGAATTGTAGTGTTAGAGATGATTACTGGAAGGAGTCCATCCGTGGCCGGCTATGGTTATAATGGGGATGAGGAAGTGGAGAATATGAGATTGGTTGAATGGGTGATGGAGAAGAAAAGAAGAGCTTCTGAAACCAGTATTTGGGTTAAAGAGATTGTGGACCCTGTCTTGGGGGTGAATTATGATGCAAAGAAAATGGAAACTTTGATAAGAGTGGCATTGAAGTGTGTGGAGGAAAGCAAAGATGGTAGACCCACAATGAGTCAAGTGGTTGAGATGATTTTACAACATGAAGGGCATCATTGATTAGCTATAGAAAAGTAAAGAAATTGCTGTAATGTTGCTTATATTAATCCATGATTTTCATTCATGTAATTATATTGTATAATCCAAACTTCCTTTTCTGTTTCATAATAATTACATATTAAGCGCGTTAAGTAAAATTAATTGTTAGCTGTTTGAGTATGTTATATAAGTTAATTTTTTTTTTTTTTTAGTATTGAGAAAAGGGATTGATCTATTCAATTCGGCTGCTTTCAAATGTAATGTATTTTTATAATTAAAGTCTATTTCTTAACAGCTGAAAAAAAAAAATCTGGTTAGTACGTGACAACTCCATCAAAGAGGGCCTTTGACTCAAAATTGTGTTTGTGTAGAAATTGTTTTTCATGGACTTTGTGAGGGCTAGTAAAGTAATAATTACAAGTTTGACTGCATATTTCAACCCATAAATCTATGCGATAATTACAAATTTAATGTCTAAATTTTTTTATTTGACTCAATCTTATTTTCTTTCACTAATCAAATGTCTAAATTAATAAAAAAGAAATCTCCAATCCAATACATTTGATTCAAATTTTTAATGAAAAAATCAAAATCAAACTATTTTACTCCATTCATTCATTCTATTTAACTTCTTTTATTTAACATTACTCCATTCATACAAGTGGTTGTTCTGACTGACTATAGCTCAAGAACCATTTTATCACTTTCCCTACTTTTTAAAACTAAGATAGTAAATGAATCAAACCTAACTCTGAGCTTGACAGAACTTGGTTGACCGATTTACTCCATAACAGGCAAAAAATGTCTAACGAGGCTATGAAGCTAAGGGCGCAGTGATTGGTGAAAGTACGAGCAAGTTTTTGCAAGAGCAGGAAAGTGGTAGTGCAAAATTTGTATTACGATTTTCAAGCTTTCCAATTTGCAAAAAATATCCCCAGTGTGTATAACATATGGATGCAAAATCAACTATACAAAGAACTCCTTGAGATTCATCAACCTCCACACCCTATCAATTTTTTTTTTCTTTTTCCGAGAGTGGGGGAGGAGCTGAGAAATATTCCTGCACAAGCATTCACAAGTTTTGAAAAATGGTACAATCTACTCCAAAGCTTCAGTCATGATGGAACGCTGAGAGAGTTGCTGCTCATACAGCTGCCGGAAGATATGGTATTTGGCATCATGATACTTCTTCACCTTTGGGTCCTTCGATGGATGAATAACCTGTAAAATTAAAGGAAATGATAGAACGACACAGACTCACTAGCTTGAGAACCATAAATGGCAAGGTATTGCTATTCAAATTAAACAGGCAGTAACCGCCAAATAAACAAAGTAGAACAGCAAGCTGAGCAGTGGCGTGTAATTATCCAAAACACAAAGTGACTAAAGGATCAAAATGAAGGTAACTTGGACTGGTCACTGCGCCAAAGAGTAGCTTAACAACCAAAATGTAGTCCTAGTATAATTATGGCACAATCAGCAACATTATCCCCTTTATAACACACAAAAAGTTGCTCTGGTGAAGAACAAATGTACAGAGGCACCTATTACACGAAAGTGATGTACTGTCAAAAAGCACAGTTACCCTTATTCTAGCAGAGAAAGTTCATGCATTTTAGATGTTAATATCCATTAATGCCTAAAGCTGCAAATGAGTCTCAGAATGCACATCTGTGTAGTGAAAGGCTAAAAAACATTATCACATGCCAAAGTACTGTAAAGCAAGATCATAAGACGTAACGTAAATGAATTAGATGTGCATCAGTGATAGAAGCAGATTTAGGCATAAAGTTCATAGCATAAGTAGATCAAGTCAAGCCCTGGACAGCTAACGTTCTATGCCAAGGTTGTAGGTCTCATTTATTCAGATGTGCTACCCATTTTCAGACTCCTATTTTAGCAACGTCATTGGGATTTATTTACAATGTTTGACAACAATCTGTAACATAAATCATTTTGCAGGTCAATGTATATTAGAGTCTTGTCCCTCAAAGTCCTATTTTTGTTTGTTTTTTCTTTTTCCTTAGTGAGGTTGTAAGAGGCTGGATATAGGGACTGGAAGAGTTGACTAACTAGACAACAAAAACAGAACACTCTACTGCACAATTTTACATGGAGATTGAAGAACAAGAATTCTCATGCTTACCTGACCAGCTTTATTCAGTGCCCTCATGGCCTCACTAAGACTGGCATATTTCTTTGCAGCAACAGCACCAAGAATAGCAGCACCCAGTAGCACAGACTCACTTTCTCTTGGAAGTATAATAGGGCAACCTGAACCATTCATGAACAAGTATGTGCTATGTTAATATGGCAGATATGCATAGAGCATGACATCCTAGCACTTCTTGTTATGTTTCTTCTTGTACAGATAAAGTTGATTGCAACCAAAGCTTTCAGAGTAGAACTAATACTGCAACTACCCACCATTATTATTAACCTATTGGTATGAGTATGAGCAAAGCACAAAGTTTGCTTTGCTCATCTTTTAAGACAAAAAAATTAAAACATCCCAGGCAAAATAGATTAATCAACCATTCATGCTAAGAAGACTTTCCTAACCAGGTATATTCATAATGATTCACCAACTAGCGAACCATCGAATTTAACTATACATTAAGCTGGGGAAAATTTAAGAAACAATAGGTACCAAAATTACATACACAGATATTGACAATTATTGCAGTGAAATTGATTGAATGATGATATAAGCAACAATGTAGCTACAGAAGGATCGAAAATCCCTACTCCTAACCAAGTCCTTAACTTGTTATAGGATCTGTGATTCCCCTCATCCATTGGATTTAAGTGTATGAAACAGCGTGCATGCCATAAGCAGTACAGATGAAAGTTCATGTACAAAGGCCGTCCATTTAAAAGAAAATGCATGCAGGGAGATTAAAAATTAGTGGGAAAAGATTCAACATGTCTACACACAGCAGGGTGAGAGGTATGGGAAAGGGACAGGGGATGCATGGAAGAGTGAAACTCAGGAAAATACCAGTTATATCTGCATGTTCTTGAACAAACACAAGGTTTTTTGAAAGGCCACCACATGCAAGCAATGTGTCAATCTGCAGGGATATAGAAGAAAAGAGAAAAAGTATTAAGTAAACAACACTGGAGAAATAGTCAATATTTTAGAGGCTACGAAACACTTGAGTGAAATAAAACAAACCTGATAATAGACATATGTAACTGAGAGTATAAACAGTTGTCAGCCAACAAAAATTCCATGACAGATGAAAGTTAAATATAAACATATGAAAGCTGCAATTTAATCAACTAGTAAATTGATTACTATTCCCCTGAATTCACATCAGATTTTCTCAGGCTATGTACAAGTTTTTGTGTAAGCTTGACTCTCAAAGAAAAGAAAAATTAAAATAAAAATATAAATCAGTGCTTAGTCCTTGGTTCTGCCATGTGACATCAAGCTAGACGACTTAATGCAATATAAATAGACATTGCTTCTTGCCAGAGATTCCGAAATTAATGCTATAGATTGTACAGTCAATTCCTTTTTTTTTTTTCTTGTCATGACCTTAAATCTGTTTGGACTGACACCTTGGCTACCTTCAGGCTCAAATAGCTCTAAGATCATAAGGTTAAAGTCACAGATTCTAGCTGCCTCAAGGCACCTACACACTGATTTCTAATACTAGTATTTAAAATCAAATGGTCCTCCAGATGAATAGTATTGCAGCTTAAAGATTTTCCACATGTCTAATGTCATCATGATAAAGGGCCTCTAGCAGACTTATTGAAATGCGGTGGGGCCATTTGATAACATCAATCTGGAGTAGTAATATCAGAGTCTATAAATTGCAGGCTCCAGTCCAGTTCAGCAGATACATTGGACACACCGAATGTGTAGTCACTAAAACTATCTGCCCTGCCAACATTCTTATGAACAATTATAATGTTGAATTATTAGAGATTAGGTTTCGCGAGAAATTCATTCTCTATTTCTTATGAATTTGTAATTTACATCTAGGTGTATATATACACATAAACCTACAACTTTATAGGAAATTTACAATAAAGGAAAAAAATCATATAAGAACATATAAGTCAACATATAAGTATCCTCCTCCATTGACGAGACAAGTAGAATCAAACGACAAATTATCCTATCAGTATCTAGACTATTAAACCCTTCTAAGATGTGAATTGGCACATATTTTGCTATTTGTAAACTAAAAACATGTCATGACAAATCAGTACATGATTAATCAGAGGAATGGTTTCTTACTTTGTGACCATGAGCATTGCAATGCTCCACAATGTGGCGTGTACCATATGCAATACCCTGTATGGTGGCAAGGTATAGAAGAGCTAGCTGTCTCTCACTCGTGTCAAGGGTCATACCACAAATAATTCCTTTTGCTTTTGGATCTGCAATGGGAGATCTGTAGCATACAATTTTAACAGGTCATATTTATTACTAATTGCAATACCTTAGAACCATAAATAGAAAATGTTATACCATTTGTTGCTTACTTACCTGTTTCCGTGAAAGTCAGGAAGGACATGGACATCTTCTGTCAAAGCAGCAAGGAATGGAGTCTTTAGGCCATCCAACACTGTCCTCAATATATTGTTCAGTACTTCAAACAGTGACACATCTGGAAATAGAGAAAAGGAATGAACTATCAACCATGTAAACAACATTAACATCAGTTAACATATATACACCACAAACTGATGTTTTACTTTGAGAAGCAGCACGATTTGCAAGGCGAGGAGAAGCAACATGGTTTTCAATTATGTAATCTAATAATGCACCAGTAGCACTCTGCCCACCCTCTGTAAGCCAGTACTCAGGAACCATCGCTACAAAAGCCAGGAAATAAGACTTGATATTAAATTTCAGGTACATACTTTTCAAAGAAAATAAAAGCAGACTCTGGATTAAGCACGAGCTAAGTCAAAGTAATAGAGAGAGTTTTTTCTAGTTAGACTTCTATTGATGCAACGAAAGAATGATCCCTGCATATTTATTTGTCCTGGCAGATAGAAAGAAAATTAGATCCAAAGAGCCCTTCTTCACCACTTTAGGAGGCAGGGTGAAATGGGGAGGGTTCACATATAACCGAGGCAAAGTTGTTTATGATAAAATCTGACATTGTTATCATTAGGTGCACGTGTTTGCATATGCATTCTTTGTGGTGAAAAAACATTAAAATGTTTAACTTTATCGTGTTTATTCATGGTACTAAAAATGGAAACCTGCCATAGAGTCATATAACCCTTGCTAATTTTCAGAAATCCAAACATTATTAACAACTAACAAGATTTTCAGATGTTACCTGACCAAAATGGTCCCCAAACTCCAGGAATGAACAGCTTGCTCTGTGATACAGCCATATGACAAGTGGAAGTACCACAAACTAATGCCATACGGCGACATATTGCTTCCTTGTCATAATCTGAGAAAACATAATTCATGATAAGAAGAACATATTAATTTCAGTTAATTGATTGGATATATTAAAGGTAAGAAATCTATTTTTTACTTTAAATGCCATCACCTTTAGCACCAGAATCTGCCTCAAGAACACTCTCCATGATCCCCACACCACCAGCATGAGCATCAATCAGTGAGGTCCCTACAGGAGTTCCTGCTACAAGACCCAGTTCCTGAAAATATAGGCTAATATTCAGAAAAGTGGGAAAACCCCCGTCATTTTAAAGTCAATATTAAACAAATTCACCCTCTGAAGCCCAGATAAAAGGATGTGTGCTAAGCATGCATCTAATCGAATGTGTTTTCTCAGTCAATGGACCTCAAGGGAGCGCCACTTGAAATCAATGTGAATTCTTCAGTACAAAATTTCTTGCCTTCGCAGCTGTAGGAGTCAGACCAGAACCCAAAGCATGGCCAGGGAAAGCTACACTTCGTCCTGTTTACATAATATAATTAAAGTTACCCACTGCAAGCAGAAGTGGGGAGTATTGCTAAATTAAGTCTTAAAACAACAAGATGATTGTTGATAATCAACCGCAATATGATTTTGCTATTTTTTAAGTTCATTCTTGTGTTTCAAATACCATAACATATAAAGTTCATCCATATACATCAGAAAAGAAAAAATTGAAATATAGAATATTAAAATGAATCACAGCACTCAAATGTGTCATGACTTAATTTTCATTCCTGTTGATATTTAGGGCTTATTCTGTTGCTGTGGTTTTAAGAGATAAACTTTTAAATCATAGAGTTTTAAAGTCTATAAATTTCCAAAATACATTACAGACTGTGTATTCCAAAATATGTTATGGATTGTTTATGTATTGAAGGTGAGGGTCAGTGATGTGCTTGTACCAATGGGACCAAGGGAGCAGGGGAGGTGGTCATCAATGGAAGTGACAGCTGCGGTGGCAACAGTTGTGAGTGCAAATAGTTTAAAAGAGGCAATGATGGCAGTTTGATGTTAGCAAGGAATAATGGTTATATTGGCGATGGTAATGTGGTAGTAGTGTAAGAATAACAAAGAAAGTCAACATGCAGCCACTTGTTCTCTGTTTTTCAAATTTTAAATTTAACAGTTACCACATAACTCCTAAGCATACCAATCTTAGCATGATGCCCATCTACAAGATCACCCAAGCCAATCTCTTCCCAAAAGTCATCATCCCAGCCACAAGCTTCCATGTTGCGAGAATCTTTTTCATTTATTTGATGCATATGTGCATGGCCAAGATATGTCCATTTGCATACTGTTGTACATAGACTTCGAGTGTCATCTCCTGTTGCTCTAGGAACCATTGAGGATAAAGAAAAAAGAAAAAACACTATAGCAATCAGCATAAGCTCATTAGAGGAACAAGTAACTGATACAGGAGAACAACGTAATGGCATTGTAAATGTTTCAAAGAAAGAAACTACCTATATGACAACCAATCACTCAAGTCCATCCATCTGAACACCATTGACCATGATTCATGCAAATTTTCTTTCACCCATAAAAGCTGCAATATATTTATTATCAAATGCAATTAAATAGAGCATGAAGATGACTAAAACTGCCATTTGCTCATCAATATCATGCTGCAACAAATAGCTGCATTCTTGTTGCAGCTGGAGTTGGGATTCATTTAAAACTTAGATTTGATGAATTCATGACTTTTTAAAATGGAAACAGCTCGATGCGAAAATATATATTATACTCGATGCAAAAATATATATTGAATTAACACATTATCCCAGGCACCTTTGGCGGCTGCATTTCAGGGGAAAGAGCTCCACCACAGTATTGCAATACTGGTGAGTTAGAGGAATTGATCTTCTCAGCTTGTTTTACTGCTCTATGATCCATCCAAACTATAATATTTCTTCTTGAATCCCCACTCCAAGAAACCGATACAGGAGCTCCATCAGAATCAACAGCAACTTCAAAAAAGGGAAAATCGTATTTCCATTACACAACTACATTAAGAAACTCCAAAAATCAAATACAACATGCAATATAGACAGAAAACAACTCAAAGAAAGTTTCAGGAACTAGTGTAAATTTTTACAAACCAAGAGAACAAGTAGCAGCAAATCCTATTCCAGTCACTTCTTCCCCAGAAACATCAGCAAGGTTACAAGCTGATTTCACAGCTGCACAAATGGCATGCCAAATATCTGTAGATGATTGCTGATATGAAAACACCAAACAATTCAAATCACTAGTTTTTCAATTTCATAAACAGAATCAAAGCGATAGCAACTAACTTTAAAGAAAAATCAAAATCCACAAAAATTATTTGGAATTTATTTATTTATTTACCTCAACGCAATCACGTTCTTTCCATATTTGTATAGGACTACTAGCGGTTCCAAGCAGTTTTCCATTCTCATTAAACAGACCTGCATCAAACAGCCATACTAAGCAACTAAGTAAGCAAATGCGAATAACTAAATGACTGTACGAGTCAGGAACTGAAGCTAGGAGAATGAAATTGAACCAGCGCGGGCGCTGCCTGTGCCTACATCGACGCCGAGGAATATGGTTCGGCGACGAAAAGTAGCGGTGGTAGAGGTTGACATTTCGATATAGGAAGGTGAGGAAATGGAGCGAGTAGAAGGATCGTAGAGAGGAAAACTGCGTTGTTGTGGGCCAAGCAGTGGTGTGGTATCAGACGACGATATTCTTTTGCCAGACATGTCGTTTTGTCGAGTTTTTTGCAATCTTTTTTTCTGTTCTTGATTGATCGGATGATACTTACGATGATTATTATTCCAAATCTGGATTTAGATAAATATTAAAAATCCTCGTTATTTTCGGTTCAAACTGTTCCACGCCAATCCATTCCATCGTCTTTTTCAATTAAACATTTTATTTTACGTTACAAACAAAATATGAGTTAAATTATTATTTGATCTTACGAACATTCTATTATTTATTTTATTTAATTAATTATTAATTCTTTTCAGACACATTTAAAACACTTTGGAGTCACATTTAAAAATTTTATTAGACTTTTTTAGATAAAATTGTTAGCAAAAGTTTTAAAATTATTATCTTAAATATATTTGTAATTATTAATATTTAAAATACGAAATTAAAAGATGTATACAATGAATGAAAAATTCAATCTTATAATCTATTTATTGTAAGGGCATATAAATCTCTCACTATAGAGTGATAACAGTTATAAATTAATTCAGTAATGAAAAGAGAATAAAAAATTATTATTAAGAATAAAATTATTTTCATAAATCAATATATAATAAGAAATAAAGTTATATTAAAAAATTACCAATTTTAATTTCAAAAATCAACTCCTTCTTTAACTAGAGATACCATAATTTAATGAAACTTGATGTTAATTAACAAAAAAAGAAAAAGGCTAAAGTCAAGTTAAAAAATAAAAATTAAAAACCATAAGTCATGCTAAGATTCAATATTGGTCAATTAATAAATTTATTAAAATATTTTATTTCTCTCTTGTTTTAAATTACATATTTAAAATAAATAAATTAATTAATTAATTAATAAAAAACGATTATACAAAATAACTATTATATTTTCTCCAAATACACCCTCAATCTTCTCCATAACTATACATAAAAAAATTTCTACAATCATTCCCTAGCGTTTTTTTTTTTTTTACTTGTTATTCATATGAGATTAATATCTTATCTTGACTATTTCCACATTAAATATGGGTTTCTGAAATAATGCTCTTCAAAAAATAATTTTTCAATCTAATATCATTTTAAAATTATTTATCAATCTAATGTTTATCTTGCTATAAAAAAGAGTATTGCATTAAAACCATCAAACTTGATTAGTGATTTGCAATAGAAAAAGTAACCGTACTAAAAAGCAATCAGCAAAAAGTAATTAACAAATAAATAATCATTTTTTCTATTGAGACTACCAATCCATTTGGTGGTTTTAATACGAAATAAAATTTTTAAATTTTTAATTTATCTTTTCATTAAAATACATAATTTATCTAGTGGTGTAAATATGAGATGTGACCTTGAATAAACGAAAAGTACATGGCGACTAGTGCTTTGTTAAGAGTCTATCAGGTAAACTAGTGATTTCAATAAAAAAATATTTATTTACTCAAAATATTTTTTCACCAAAAAAGACATATGATCTAGTGGTTTTGAAACACAATTATTTTAAATTAAGTAATAACAACATAATTTTCTTTACACAATTAAAAATTACTAAGAGTAATGAAATGCTTCGGAGTTAAACTTGTATAATGTTAAAAATGTCTTAATAACTAATACATGGAAAATTAATCATATTAATGTGTATCCACATGTTCTCATGCATCCCAACTTAAAGGCCTCCTATTATGATGTGGTGATACACTGCATCTTCTCTAATGTTCTAATATTATTCTTCACACTCAATATAATCGACGCGCATGCAAGTGGCTTGAACCATATTTACAAATGGTTATTATGTATTAAGAAATATCATATGTGTTTGTTGATCAAATATCATTATCATCTTAAAGAAATCATTGAATTAATGTTGAGTATGAGATGTAGATCCATTACGTGTGCTGAAAGATGCCGTGGAAATATTGAAAGCAAATACTGTATACTGAAGTGATGCTACCTTGCCTATTTTAGAAAAAAAAAAAAATGAATTTGCTAGATTGCTATCATCAGAATTTAATAAGTATTCGATGAGATTTCTAACGCCGTAGATGGTACACTCTACTCAAATTGTGGTGTAGAAGATCAGTGTAAGACATATTAGCGCGATAACCTTCGTAATAATTATGTCATGGTACTGGAGTAAATAAATATTTTTTTTATTAAAACCACTAACAAAACAATATTTTTTTCTGTTTGCTTTGCCGGACTCAATTTAAGTTATGTATTGGAGATGAAAGAGCCATCTATGTGTGTTTTGTATACTTATTATTTATTTTAATTTTTTTATTATCGTTAATTAATTGCACTTTTATTTATTTTAGTTTTTTTAATTATTATTAATTAATTACTTATAAATTGACTAATGATCAAGGAGTAATATGAACATTTCTTTTACCATTGACGGAAAATAAAGGTAATATTGGATGTAAAGAGATATCTATGCGACAGAATGTTAATTTAGGAAGGTGTGTGTTAGTGTCAAAACTTAGAAAATGGCATGTATAAATTTCAGTATAATTTAAGGGTGTGTTTTTATTTCTCTCATATCAACTACCCGTCCTACTACTACCTACCTACTACCTTTTCAGTTTGAACTTAGGTGAGAAAATTATTCACAAAAATTATTTTCCTTCCAACTAAAATCAATAAATAAAGGCTTGCGCTCTCCCCCGCTTTCAAATTTCGTACTGGCTCATTGAACAGTTACATCACTGTCTTACTCTTCGCTACCTCTTCTCCGTTATCATAATGCTCCTTCTCTCTTCCCTCGTCCGCCACCGCCGCTCTCACCGCCGCTTTCTCCATCTTCACCATCAATCTCACAACCTATTTTCAACTACTACTTCACCACCACTACAATTCCCACTGACGCACCCAATCTGTATGATCTGGGGCTCCAATACCTCGCTTGGCAAAACTCTTGTCTCCACTGGCCTTGCTTCTTCCTTCCTCCTCTCAACACCACCTGCTGCTAACACCACTGACACAACTAAACGGCGTAAATTTCTCTATCTCAAACCCGTTCAAACTGGTTTTCCCTCTGACTCTGATTCGCGTTTTGTATTTTCAAAAATTTCATCTCTCGCTTCCCGCTACAATCCGCCTTTCTCTCTTCTCGCCTCCAATTCCGTTCTCAAATCCTCTCTCTCTGCCGCCAAATCTTTTGGCGGACGTTTTGAGACCGAGGAATTTAAATATGGAATGTACAGTTTGAACTTCAGTGAGAAGAAAAAGGTTTTAAGGGATGAGGCTGGAGTTTCGGAGTTAATTTGCGAGACATTGTATGCATGGAAGGAGGCAGTTTCTCCACATTTGGCGGCAGAGAGAGAGGATGGAGTTGTGGAGGATTCTGCGGTGGTGGAGATGTTGGAGCAGTGTTTGAGTAATGAATTAAAATTTGAGGGTGAAAATGAGACGATGGATGCTTTTTGTGTGGTTGAGACTGCAGGAGGGGTTGCCAGTCCCGGTCCTTCGGGAACCTTACAGTGTGATTTGTATCGGTACGTGACGATCCCTTCTTTCCCCTTTTCCCCTTCCAATATGTCTTTTCAAAGTGAAGTGCTCAGCTTACAAGTTGGCGGCCAAATTGTGAAGATTTTCTTCATGTTGGTTCCTGTTTTTACTTAGTGACTCAAATAATCTCCTTACTTTTCAACTTGAATTTTGAAGACCTCCTCTTTTGCTCTTCCAAATGAACACATTTTTTTCTCCAACTATATGCTTCAGTTTCTTTTTTCTCCTTGTTTTGTCATTTGTCTGACCCCTGCTACGTAGTGGCGGTGAAGAAGATTTTTAACGTAAAATTTGTGCATTTTGTGGTTAGCATATACCCTTGTACGTACAGAATGCATTGGAGGAAAATAAGATATGTAGCCTACATCATTAGACAATTTCAGAGCTACGGCTTTATTGAGTTAGTACTCGCATTTTGTGGCGAAGGATTTGTACCAGTTCACACCAGCAAACTCATTAGGGTAACTAAGAAGCAAAACTTCTTATTTCAAAATCTTGTTTAACGAGACTCAGAGATGGCTGTAACTATGCCTCCGTGGAAACTCAACGGCAGTAATAATGTCAAAAGCGGTATATCGAGAAGAAACATATTGCCGTTCTTTCTTTTATTCATTGCTTTATCAAACATGTTGGCAGGCCCTTTCGCTTCCCTGGCATTCTTGTGGGAGATGGGCGTCTAGGCGGTATTTCTGGAACCATTTCAGCTTATGAAAGTTTAAAGCTTCGAGGTTATGACGTTGTTGCTGTAGTTTTTGAAGATCATGGCCTTGTTAATGAAGTGCCATTACTTTCATATTTGCGAAACAGGTAATTTTGATAAATTATCTTCTCGTTGTGTGGATAATTTTGTGGGTTCGGTGTTTTTTACTTTTCGTATAATAAAAATATACCACTTTTTATGCATAAAAAGTTCTATTATATATTTTCCCTTTCACGTTTTCTAGGGTGCCTGTAATTTTGCTGCCGCCTGTTCCACAAGATATGTCAAATGACCTGGTAGAATGGTTTGGTTCATCTAGTGAACCATTCAATTCTCTACAGGGAATAGTGCTATCAGCTTTTTCAGAAAGATTACAGAGATTGAAAGACATGCCTAAGAAGGCAAAAAATGTTTTCTGGTGGCCATTTACTCAGCATATGCTTGTACCAGAAGAAACTGTTACTGTTATTGATTCAAGGTGTGGGGAGAATTTTGCAGTCTACAAGGTTAGTGTAGACATATTCTCTAGGCTTGCTCTACGCTGTCTAACTTATTATTTGCTCTAAGTTTATGGATATATTCTCTACGATTTATTATTATTGTTGAACTATTGACTGTGGATTTCTGATGCGAAGCAGCTGTTTCTATAATATTTGTAGCTAACTTTGTTTTCCTCTGATTACAGGCCCGAAACAAAGATTTCCTAACTGAACAATTTGATGCATGTGCAAGTTGGTGGACCCAAGGACCAAATGCTACCCTACAGGTCCTCTTTATTACAATTGAACATATTTAGATGCCCTTTAACATTCTCTGTTTGATGTTATGGTGAATCAATGACCCAGTTTAGATGCTATTTTTTGGAATCTTAGGTAGCTGTGTGCTTTGTTGTCTGGTTTTGCTATCTATTTTTACTCTACCTCTGGTTTTTCTCCGTGTTGTTGCATGCCAATCATTTGATAATTTGTTGATTTATCTGTCCATATGTCACCATTACTAAGATGGATGTAGGATTCAATTCAGTGCAGCTAAACAGTAAGATTGCTCATAGAGTGACATCTTGTCTGTACATTACTTGAAACTTAATATTGTTTTTATTACTAGTTAATACTAAAGAGTAGAATTCTGTAGAATTGGCTAATCATATAAGTTGAACCGTTTAAGAAAATACCATGAAAGACGAGGCAAATGTTGGCATCGCACTGAGTATATCTGCAAGGAGCATATCCTTGATGGCTAAAGAATTGTGATGCCTTTATCTTTGGCATGATCCCTATCTTTCTCCACCTCTCTCCTCTTGTTCTTAGTTCAATGTTAACTTTATTTGTATTAGTGATTACATCTGAAGTTCTTTAATGTGGTTATTTGTTTAGGTGGCTTCAGATTGAGCTTGCAAGAGATATGGGTTATGCTGCTGGAAGATTTGGTCATGTCATGTTTCCTGAGAATGTTTATGAGCCAGCCTTAAAATGTGCAGAGCTTTTGCTTGAGGGTGTGGGCAAAGGTAAGTTAGGTTTCATCCAGATACTTGTTTTTTTTTATCTCTGTTTTGACATTTGGTTTAATATGTGAAGTCAGACTCTTTTGATTCTCCTTTTTTGTCACTGGTTCTTATGAATATGATTTTGTGCATGTATCATTCTTTCATAAATTTTAAGTTGGACTACATTTTGTTATCTATTTCTGGTTTGGGTTAGATATAATTATTATAATATATTTCCTTTTTTTTGTAGGCTGGGCTTCTAGGACATATTTTTCAGACAATGGATCAACAGCAATTGAAATTGCTCTGAAGATGGCATTCCGCAAATTCTCTATCGATAATGGAATCATTCTAGATTGTACGAAGAGTAATTTAGCTGAAAGACGCATAGAGCTAATGGTTCGCCTCAATAATCCTTTTTATCTTTGACCATATACTCATTTATGTTCTCTGCTGAATGCTTGAAAATTTGGTTTTATAACTCATGCAAAATAAAGTAGGTTACTTGGTTTTCCTTTCAAGTCAGGCTCAATGCGATGGTTATCAACTTATCATGGCCTAAACTTCAAAGAATGGTATAGTGGCAGAATATTTCCAATTCCAAACTCTCTTGGAGGTATCATTGGTCAATAATCATGCAGGTCTCTAAAACTTTAGCATTACTAGAGGCACCTTTAAAGTGAAATTTGCTCACATCTGCATAGTTGTCAACGTTCAGAATCTTATCACCAGTGATTGGAAAGTGATGTTAGAGTTGGCCAATGCTTTGTTTATTATTGGCTTAGGCTGTTTCCAGTGCACCTTTAAAAAAAAAGATATTAACCCTCTAATATTTTGTTCTAATTATAATAATGAAAAAAAAAATTGTAACAAGTGGGATATTGGAAACATAGGAAAATTTCAGGAGGGGCAGGCACCCACTATTGTAGCAGAAGAATCATTGAGCTAATTTGTAGGATCATGACACAATGTCAAGGGTATTGTTAGGTATGCCAACAATTGCTGCCAATGTTAAAATTTTTGCTGCCATAGGTACTTTTAGATGCTGTGGTACAAATGGAAAAGGGCATGTAGTTTTGGATTTTTTTTTTTTTTTTTTTTGGATATTAGCCCCTGATTTTAAGATCGATGGTGTTGCAATTTTTCTTCATTGATTTACAATTTTATAATATCCTAGGTATTTGTTAGAGTTAGGAACAGAGCTCAGAACTTATTCAATCACAACACTCACACAGAACAATGGAGCAGCTGAATTAGGGTTTCTATTTGATTAACAAATTCAAGTAAGACGATCACAAGTATCAGAGTCACTCTCTCTGCAAGAAATCAAGGAACTGGAAATAAGAAAAATTGGAAGAACAAGAAGAAGAAGAAAATAAATGGCTGATACAGCACCCAGGCTAAGCCTGTGCAGATTCCTCTGCCCAAAATAACTGAATTCCCAAAAGATATCCTCATCATTCTCTTTGCTCCCATACATACTGCTGTCTGATGATTTGATAACTAACTTGGAATCGTGTATTTTCTTGCTTTGTCCCCAATATGCACACCTTTAATTATAGCTCCCTTGTTCCTTCTAGAATTCACCTTGTAGGGCCTTGGGCCGGAATCAAGTCTATCAGTTTTCATGAGTTGGAATTCTTTCATCTGACTGTTCTAGTCTTATAATCATAGTGCATTATATATTTCCACAGTCTAGTTAACAAGTGCCATCTTTGCTAATATTTGTTTTGGTAGTTTAAATATAGGCTTCGACCTTCAACTTAGCTGCTTATATGATATCTATGCTGTTGTTCTTTTTTATTTGTTTTTCCATTTCAAATATTACCTTATCTTTTTTATTTTTTAGTTTTCCAGCTAAATATTTTTCATTATCTAAAAGCTTGTTGTAGAAATGTCATTAACCTAAGGAGTAGCTGTGAAGTATAGTCGATTTGTCTAGAGTCTAGTCTAGACAGAGGGCAATGCTCATGCTACAGTCGTTCTAGGTTGTTCAAGTTTCTTGAGTGTTGCACTTAGTATTATTATGATTAAGGTGCACTAACTGAGGTGTGATTTAATTTTAGGTTCTTGCTCTTAGAGGATCTTATCATGGTGATACTCTGGGAGCAATGGAAGCACAAGCACCATCATCTTATACAGGCTTCCTCCAGCAACCATGGTATGCATTATTTAGTTTTGTCCTAGAATTATGCTTCCAGGTTTCTCATGAACTATTTATTTTGGAAAGATCAACTCGAGAAACTGGATGTCAGAAACCAACGGTTTAATGCTTTTGTCTTATGTTGAAATTGTATTCATCATGCATTGAGAATTTTCAGAGTGATGGCCAATGCGATTCACATGCAAGTTATGCAATCCAATAATTTGGCATCATGAGTTCTCTTGCATTTTGTTGCTAGTGACATGAATTTCAGGCTGCTATGCCTTCTTTTAGAACTCTTGAGTTTGGTGGGGTGCTTGTTGTAGTTGGTTTCTACTTTCAGTTCCTAAAAATTGGTTCCATGAGACAAAATAAGTCACTTGAGGACTTGGAATCTACTGGGTAAAGACTGTTTTGTACAAGTTAATTATTTAAAAATAATTGAATCAATTCCTGGCAAGTTATCAGTGGTTGGTTTTGCATTATTACGTTTTCTATTTGCCTTGGGGTCACTAGTTGTTTTCTACCTGAGAGTGGATCACTTAATATTAGCTGAAACGTGGTTAATAGGCAAGACAGGGGTCAGGAAAGTGGGAAGCCATAATAAATGGAATAACTTCCTTTTGATTTCTGAATCCAGGTGTAAGTCAATTTGAATATGGAACACTATCTTGCATATGCATACAGCCACTGTATGTTAAAGGAATGGAGCGTGTGCATCCTAGCACTGAGCTTGAGTTGTCTGATGTACTGTCCCATGGTTTAAAATGTGGCTACTATGTAATGTCAAACAAGTTACATATTGGTTATTAAGCTACTATGTTTTTAGGATTGCATTACTTATCTTTTTTAAGCATTACCAGTCATTACAGTAATTACCCTCTGATCAGTTATCCACTGCTGTAACATTGCTTCTAAAGTTAACAAGTAGATGGCTTAAAAATCAGACGATACAGCTGTTACACTTTGATCCACCTGATCTGCAGCATTTCTTCAAGCTTTTTCTTTCTTTTTTTTTTTTTTTTTTTTTTTAAAGAAAAAACAATAGCTCATCACTGTTGCACTGTTTCTGTAATTGCATTATTAATTTTTGTTATCTTCTGAGATTCATTAAACTCTAAATGTTAAAGTAATATCAGTTGGCTATACTTTAGTAATGATAATTTAAAGTAAAATTAGTGTGCATTATAAATAAAACTTTTATTCTTTAAAGCATTGGCATTTTTAATTGTTTTTAATCTGAACAAAGTGAATATTGGATACAAAGGATTCATATAGCTGACCCCAGCTAGTTTGGGACCAAGGCTTACTTCTTGTTGTTGTTAAGCTTTGGCATGTGAGCATTTTCGTAAGATCCCAGCCAATTTGTGTGATGGGCAGAACTCTTGTTAAAATATCCACAATGGTCATGATTGCTGGTTGCTGTTTTTAGTGGTCTGCAGGCACTATGATTACATGTTACAATCATGTGCTGCTCCATAATACGAAACTTGAAATCCCATATGTATTAAAATCTATTTTAATTTTCATGCTGATTCAGCTAGTGTTGAAAACTGAAAACACTCTGATTATGTTAAAAGGGGTTGTTGAAGTGAAGATAGCTTTTAGTGAATAGGATGATCAGTTTGTTCAGCAGGTCTGTGGCTTGTGGCACTGAATTGAACTCTAGAAAAATCATTATACGAAAAAAAAATATTTAAGAGGAGGTAGTACAGATAAATATAGGAGTTAGTGATGAGCTGGATACTTGGTTCATCAGTGTTATGATGCATGCAGTGATCATTAGCTCCTGTAGTGAGGGAGAGAATGAGGCTGGAGTGCAATTTTGTATTGTGAGGAGATCTCTTTGCAGTTTTAAGAAAACTCCCAGTGAAGTACTTAATAGAAAATTTCATGTTGTCATGCAACTAGATACAAAAGTATTCGTATACAGAATGTACATGATTAATGAAAAGAAGGAAAACTCATCACTTGTTGGAAATTTACTGGTTTTAAGTGACAAAATTATCTATGGTCATTAAAATATGAGGGAGATGGATTGGAGGAATTGACAAACCATCCAGAAAGCTTAGAAATTTTCAGACCATGCAAATGGCATGGAGTTTGAGATCATGCTTACATAAGGTCCATATAGAAATTTTGGTTTTGAACTTTAAATTCTTTAGTTTTGGGCTTATTGCTTGTTCTCTTTAGCATTTATGTGGTACGGCATATTGTCATAGTTGTTTCAATGTGATGGCTCAAAATTGTCCGAACACTGATTTTCCTTGGTTTTCATACATCATGACTTTATTTAATCTCATTTGACACCTGAAGACTACCAAACAAAAAGTTCTTTAGGCATCAATGCACACATTAGTTGTGTACATTTATCTATTTTAGTCAGGAACAATAATGAAGAGAAGGCATTAGCTGTTGAATGTGATTATTCATTTAGTGTTTGTACTTTTGCAGGTATACTGGAAGAGGCCTTTTTTTGGATCCTCCTACAGTCTTCATGTGTAACAGCAAGTGGAATCTTTCCTTACCTGATTGGATGCATTGCGAAAATGTCACTAACAATGACATGGGTTAGTAAACATGAAGCTTTTTATTTTCAGTTTTTGTGCCTACCATTATTCCCTCTTAACATTTAGGTGGTTTCTTCTAACATTTTCTGATTTTTACAGTCTTCAGCTCTCGTGATGAAATTTTTAAAAAGATCAGGAACAAATCAGATCTCTACCAAATTTATTCATCATATGTATCACAGCAACTATCACAATATCCAGGAGTGGAAGGAACTGTCCATATTGGAGCATTAATTATAGAACCAGGCAAGAAAATTTATTTGGTGTTACATTTCATGTTGCGTCTGTTAATGTTCAGTTTATTTCGTTAGAAAACCCATAATTAGGATTAACCTATTATAAGTATTTTATATAAGTTCAATGACTCATAATGAAATATACGACATGATTCAATGGATATGCAATTGCCTGTGTTTTATTATCCCAGTAGATATATTTGCAACATGTGGTGCATTTGGAATGAATTTTCAAGCCATTGTGCTCTTAAGGGTATGGTTGTTGTTAGTCCATCTTTGTTTTGAGATGTCTTGCCTTGTATTTCAATTTCAAATTATGGTTTCCTGATTGTTAGGGAATTATTATTTGGAAAGTATCATTAGGCAATCTGAAGAAAGCACAAACAAATTTTATGTTTCAGACTCATGGAGTCATCAATAACTTTTTTATGGTTGGACCTAATCCATATCAAGTGCAACTCTCATGTAGCTTCTCTAACGCGAGTTGATATTGATATCATTTAAGGCCATAATGCATTTTCTAGAAATCCTTCTGAGTACATCTGATGTGTTAACAAAATTTCTGGACATTTAGAATAGTTCCAATAATGTTCAGCTGTGACCTTTTCAACTTTTCTACACCCATTCTTTCTGGCCAAAAATTTTTCCAAATCTTTTGCCTCATTTGAACCCATGAATAGCTGGTCTGCATTTTGCTCCCACATATTGCTGCGTGGTCAGTGTTAGTTGCTGTGCAGTGGACTCCATGTCCTCAGTGTGTTCAAATGCTTTGTTTAATTCTCTGAAAGTTGAACTTTTCTGTAGTTATACAAGGTGCTGGAGGAATGCTTATGATTGATCCACTTTTCCAACGGGCACTTGTAAATGGGTGTCGAAAAAGAAACATTCCAATTATTTTTGATGAAGTTTTTACGGGTTTCTGGCGTCTTGGAGCGGAGGTTGGTTGTCCCTTATTGAATCTTATTCAAGCTCGTTGATTTTGTTTTCATTTTTCCCTCTGCACTGCGTCTTTAACAAATTTAAAGAAAGTTTGTAATCAATTAGACTGCTTTTGAACTTTTGGAAGTTTGTCCCTCTTTTGACAGAGTGCAGCAGAACTACTTGGTTGCGTTCCAGACATATCCTGCTATGCAAAACTGATGACTGGAGGGCTTATACCCCTGGCTGCCACCTTGGCTACAGAAGAAGTTTTCAATTCATTTATTGGAGATTCAAAGGTAGCATATTGTAGTGTGTTTCTTCGAAGCCAAAATTTTTCTTTGAAACTTGACCTAATGAATGGTCCTCATTGACTACTGGCATACATGTCTTTGTACTGCATTTTTTCATGATATAAATAAAGAGGTCCCCATGGATGCTTCATGTTAGTAAATGTGATGGGGCTGGTTCATAAGCATCAACTGTGAGATTCTCAAAGCAATGTTTTCTTGATGTCATGGATGCAGTTTGACCAAGTTCACTTTAAACTGTCTGCTGAAGTATAACTGTATTAATAAGATTTTCGTTGTACCTTTTTGTATGGGTCAAATGGTTTTTTGCTTGATGTATTTTGATGTCTTCAGGTTCTATCTTTGGCTTTGCTTATAAAATATCTCATCAAATCATAGCTTGAAGCCAGGTGGCTGGTGTAATGAGTCAACCCAAGTTTGAGTGCTCTAGTATTTTGGTGTAATGGCTTGTGAGTCTAATAGAGTGCTGTAGTTTTTATAGAATTATAAGTACATTCAAATATTATATATAACATTTGACTGATAATTTATGAAGTTGAGTTGGAATTTGAGCTCATTCAAGTTTTTTCCAAATTAACTTCAGTAATGAATAAATTACATCAATTTTTAATTTTGATTGATTTGAATCGAGTATTTCAAGTATTCCATTGACTCTAATTTAAGGGAGAAAAATAAAACTTTGATCAAGCTTGAGTTAAGTTTTGAGTCTCAAGTTTTCCAGTTGACTTGACCTCAAGTAGGGCACTGTAATGACTTGGCTTAGATATACCTTTAGCTTTTGGAGGATTATCAACTTAAGATATTCTGCCAGTTAAGTCAATCTTAAGTTTAAGCCATTGGAGTTTTGATGGTTTAAGTTTGCTATGTGCTTATTGATTTAAAATTTGTTAATGAGCATTTGATGATCTTTTTTTTTTATTTTTTTTTAAAAGAGCAAATTAGAACTCTGATTTTGTTATCTTCCAATTACTTATACATGCATAAATAAAACACTTAAATTTATTTGATTGTGGTTGTAGCTCAAGGCCCTTTTGCATGGACACTCGTACTCTGCTCATGCTATGGGGTGCTCGGCAGCTGTTAAATCCATCAAATGGTTCAAGGATCCCGGCACAAACCTCAATGTCATTGCAGAACAAAGGTTGCTTAGGGAGGTATATGGAAATTAAGTTTGCTTTTGTTTGTTTGCTACATGTGACTATCCATAAGCTTCTATACAGTGATGGTGATGTTTAAGACTCACATTTTGCATGGTCTGGACTCTGGACCACTTAATAGCATAGATCTATCAATGATGTTTCCTTGATCTGCACTGTAGTAATGCTAATTTTTCACAATAACTGAGTGAAATCACATGCTTTATCTCAAAATCAAATGGGAGAAGAGGGAGAAACCAAAACTGAAAGCAGAACAGTGTGATGTGTAGTACTGCAAGTGAGCATGTTGTCTTGAAATAAGATAATGATTTAATATCTTAATAATCATGGTTGAGGCAAAAAATTCTGCTAATAATTTGAGATAACTCTGCTTCTCTTGACACAAGCAGTTATCAAAATACTATTAGATTTACAATAGAAGAATTGACTGGTTAGTCAGTCTCCAAATTGGCTAGGAGATGAGAGAGGGTAGTTTTCTTCATTCATTTCTTTCTAGTCTATGCTTGTTTCTAAATGACGGTCAACATATTGATGAAAACTGCAGTCCCTGCACCTAACCTCCTGTCCAAAGGAAAAACGGAACAAGAAAAATGAGAATATTTCCTACATTCTATCTGGGCCATCTGTTTGTCACTTACAAATTTTCTTTAATATTGCATTTATTGCTTGCAGTTATGGGATGCTGAATTGACGCAGCAGATCTCATCACATCCTTCTGTTCAAAGAGTGGTTGTATTGGGAACCCTGTTTGCTCTAGAACTACGAGCAGAAGGGAGTAATGCTGGGTATAATCTCATTTACTTGTTCTTTTGTGCCATTTCTTGTGCATGAATTGCTTACATGGTTATGAAGATTTTTAGTTTTTTCCTCTGGGTAATGCTCTATATTTAGTCATTCAACCTGCATGTCATGAACCTCCTTACCGAGGGAATGGGCAACATCTTTTCCAACAAAACAGAAGCTCAGGGTGTGTTTCTAGTAGAAAACTGGAGTAGTTTTCTAGAAAAATTTTACAAGAAAACTGAAAAATAGAGTTTTGTGTCCAAATTGGTCAGTTTTCTATCTGGAAAACTAGAAAACATTTTTTAAGTTTTGAAAATTTAACTATGATTTGACAAATAACTTTTAAGTTGTACTTGCAAACCCATAACACAGCAGGTCTAAGCGGCAAAACAAGTGTAGTTTTGGGCGAAGGGGTTTTGTCCTCCGAGCCTGTTAAGAATTGCCATGCCTCATTTTTGGCATTGGGCTTGAGATTTGCTCCTGCAGCCCAACTGAAAAGAACACGTATGTATGCCTGGCCAACCCCAATTTTTGAATAGTTATTCTTGATACGATGATCAAGAGCAAGATGTAATTATAAATGATTATATCAAAATCAACATGCACGGTCTTGTTATTTGGTGTATTATTGCTAGCAATTTGAAGAAATTCTTCAGTAGACTATGTCAACCAAGCTAGCTAGAGTTTAACCCCAATAAAGCTCATGGTCAAGTGTCAATCACATCCAAATCATGAATGTTTGGAATCCATTAAATTTTATTTAATAATGGTGAATGTATTTTTGCAATCCAAGTGAAAGTAAAAATTCAAGAGTTTATTATCACGTAATAACATGTCACACTCTAGTAGGATTAGTTTACAGCTGATGTGATAGATACCTAAGAATTTTGCAACAAGATTGGATCTCACATGCCGTAGTTGACTTTGAAAGCAATTATTTATGCTTCCTAATGAGCATCCATTCTAACTCTGAGGTTGTGCAGCTTGAATTCTCCTCAGTTGTAATACCATGTCCTTTTCTAACATACTTGTTACTAAAACAGCTGAACTCTAATTTTCATTATTTTGGTCTGAAGCTTGATCATGATCTCTCTTCCTAGATTTAAGTTTTGTTTAGCAAATTAGTTATTTTGATATCATTTAGATGTTTGAGTAATTTTTCATAAAACGCTAACAGTTAAAGTAGGAGCTAATCTATAAAATGTTACTTTAGCCTCTAAAAGCTAGTTTAAACGTCATATTATCAAATACTATAAAAAAATTGTTGCCAAACACATATGTTGCTATGTTGGTTTAAGGCAAAAGCCTGATAGGGTGTCTGGTTTTTGTACAGATATGCATCACTGTATGCGCAGTCTCTTCTTCAGAAGCTTCGTGAAGATGGTGTTTACATGAGACCTTTGGGTAATGTCATCTATCTTATCTGCGGGCCATGTACATCTCCTGAAATGTGCAGGCAACTGCTCATCAAGCTTCACGCAAGACTTGAAGAGTTCAACCAAGCTAAAGAGCAGCAGGTTTAATTGTCAAAACCAATTTCCGGTTTTCATTTTCTCAATAAAGGTTTTTTTTTCGGTCAATAATCTTGAGTCTTGCTGTTTGTTAGTGGGATAATTTTATAAGTACTGCATGAATTTTGTTAGTTTTTCTGTTTTACTGTCTAAACTATATATATATTAGAGAAATCTTTTAAGTAATAGTGATAACTTTGTTGATGAAATGCACATTAAACAAAGATAATAAGACTATAATTTAAAATAGACGAAAAAGGGAAATAAACTTATATTAAAGGGAAAATTATAGTACGATTTATGTGATTTGAAAAATACAATTAGCTTAGTAATTTGTTCATATATTTTGTTTTTATTTTATTATTAGGTCTTGTTTTCCGTTAAATTAATAAGATAACACTGAGGTTAAAGGAGAAATAAAGTATTGTATTAGAAAAATTACAGTGCAGTTTTTATGGTTTAATAAATACAATTGATTTGTTCTGTGCTTTTAAAAATAAAATGAGTATTTTTATCATTTTATAAGATATTTAATAAAAAAATGTAAAAATTAGACGAAAAGATGTTATGATTTAAAAAAAGTAGATTAAAAAGACATTTTAACTTATTTTTAAAAAGCTAAGAACAGACTAATTATATTTTGTAAATTATAAGGAATTTTATTATAATTTTTTTTATATTAAATTATTCATATTGCATATTTATGAGATGGAATATATATTTTTATTTATTTTTTTAACATGTATCCTTATATTAATATTAAATTAAATGCTCTATGTCGTTCCATTAAAATTAACTAACTTCTTTAATGTAACTATCAAAGTAGTCAAAATTACCAAATCAAAGTAATTTTTCTTTAAAGCATGTAAGTTTTTCTTTGATGTTGTCACATAAGATTTCAAATCATGATTAGTTAATTTATTTTATTTATAAATCATGACAATTTATTTTATGTTGTATTTATGTATTTATATAGTTTTTGTAATATGAATAAATTATATAATTTATAAATTTAAATAATATGAGCAGTTATTGTTTATATTAATTTCAAAATAAAATAAATTAGTGGTATTTATGTAGCTTTTAACCATATCATTAAATATTTAACTCAGGGATATTTAATGACGTGGACGATTTTTCTTTTATATAGAAAGAAATAAGTAATAAAAGTTTTTCGACAAAAAATTAGTCCTTTTTTTTCTGATTATTTATTAATAAAAAAAATTTAAAAACACTTCATCACACACGATGCGGAAACATTGTAATACGATAATTTTTTAAAAAATTTAGAAATTCATAGACTTAAAGCGCGCTACACTAATAAATATAATATATTAATATTTTAAATAAATAAATAATAAATTATAAACATAGAATAAAAAATATTTAATTTTTTATTTCAATATAATTAATTAAATTTTTAAAATTATTATCATTACTAAAAAAAATAATGTGTGCATGTTTTGATACAGGTCAAGCTAGGGGGTCAAAATGGGTTATGACACAAAATGCGATTCGCCTAACACGCGAAATTAATGAGTTAGGGTTGAAATTAAACGAGTTTGTATTATAAATAAATTATTTATTTATGACACGAATATAAATGTGTCGTTTTGCGGGTTGATATGCAAATTAGATAAGTGATCCATTTATTTAAGAGTAAAGAGATAATTTTAGTGTTGGATATAAATACTCAAACTAAAACTTATTTAGTATTTATTGCCGTATTATTTTTTTATTTAAGAGTAAAGAAGAATTTATGCATTTTATGTGTGTAAATTTATTTTTAAAATATGATTAAAGTTAAATAGTTTAAAAATTAAAAAAATTATAAATAAATTAAATAAATTGTATATAGATTAATACATCACTTAATCCATTTATAATATTAAGCGGATTACATATGTTATATATGGATTAATACGATTTATTTAATCTATTTATAATATTAAACGAATTAAACATATTGTATTCGTATTGTATTAATATTAAAATTATAAAAATTATTTCATCGTTTAATATTAAGTTATGCACGGTGCGTTCTAACACTTGTATAGTATAACATTAAAACATTAAAATAAAAATAAAAAAGCCAAATGATTCTTGTCCAGAAAAAAAGTGAAATTCATTTATATCCAAAAGCAAAAGAGAAGCAACATTTAATACAATATTAAGCAACTGACGTCCGTGTCATTACCAATTATGACGTCATTTAATAATTTTCTCACTAAATGGTCCCCGTAGTGACGTGGCAGCTAACAATTATCCCTTCGGGAATGCTTTTGTCTTACAAATTGACGGCGAAGATTCCATCTGTGTTAAATCAGCTAGGAAAAATAGCTTAGATCTAGATAAGCCAATGGAAATAAAAATCTACAGCGCTCGCTGTCACCGTCGATTCATCATAAGAAAACAACAAAAGAAAAAGTCAATTGACTTTGGTAGGACGCACGAGACACTAGAGAGTACGTGATCATTCTCTCCTCCCCATTTCTAAAGTAAGAGTCGCCAGAGTAGACCAAGATAGAATTTTCAATTTAATGAAAATTAATTAAAAAATAGAAGAATTAAAAAAATATCCGGAACAAAGAGGAGACACTTACAAAGTAATATAACTGTAGTCTATTACTTCTGCCGGCTTTTGATCTCTGTCGCCAACTCTCTCTTCACTTTCTTTGGTTTTCCTTCCATTCCTGCTTGGTGGCTGAGAAAATTTTAGCCGGCGGCTTAATTGTTAAGGTTTTTTATTTTTACTTTTATTTTTTTAAATTTTATTATTTGGTTACTCTATTTTTTTTTTCTTTTGTACTTATTGAGGTGGAAAAGGGTATTATGGATTTGATTGGATATTTATATCGGGAAGTTAAAGATTTGGTATTTGAGCTGAATTTATGGGTGAGTGTGGATCTGTGGTGAGAGGAGTGCTTGATAGTTGAGTTTATGAAAACTGTGTGTTTTGGTTTGTTTTCAGATCTGGAAGCCAGGGTTTCTATAATTGGGTGAAAATGCAAACCAGATATATGGAGAGGACTAATAGTATGGCTAGAGGGAAAAGAGCTTTAGAAGGTGGAGAAGAGCAGCAACCTGAGCGGAAGCGCCCTGCTTTGGCTAGGTAAATTTTTGGGTTTGTGTTTAATTGTTTTTGTGGATTGTTGGCTTTGTTAATTTTATTGACTTCTGGGAATCCTGGTTTCAAGCTGTTGTATGCATCGGCGGACAATTTTATAGTCGAATTATGTCGTGTTGCGTTGTGTTTACTCTTATCTTGTTGCTAGTTTGACTCAACTTGAAAATTGTATCAGGTTTTGACGTTGGAAAATGCGTTATATTCTCTTCAGTTGAGTTGCTTTTCATCAGTGAAATAGCTGTTGTTGCATTTGTATGATCATATTCGTCAATTTAGCTTAATATTTGAATATAAGTTTTTCGTAATTTTACTGGGTATTTAGATTTTTTTTTTTTTGGTAGACTGCATGGTTGCTTCTTGATGGTTTGGTTCTGCTTAGGTTCCTTAAACCCTTAATGGTGCTCCTAGAGTGTGGTAGATTTTGCAATATTGCAGCGTATTTTGGATGCTCAATCACGAGCAATCTATTTATTGAACACTTTACATGTGTTTGCTAGGTTTTGGTTTCTTTTCACGTCTCTCCAAAAATTTATTTTTCCTCTTTAAAATTACTCTTAATGGTCTGCTGTCTTTTTACGACATGATTATTATCGTTTTATATTTTGTTATTGCAATGATGGTCTCATGTGAGTTATCATTGTTAGATCCATAGCCTGTCGAGTTCTATCTTAATTCAAATTGATATGCATGCAGTGTCATTGTAGAAGCTCTTAAGGTGGACAGTCTGCAGAAGCTCTGCTCATCTCTGGAACCTATTCTTCGCAGAGTTGTAAGATATTTTACTTTGCTTCTCTACTTTATTCCTATGGAATGATCCGGAATTATTTGTGGACTACATTTTTGGAAAACTGGTTTAGTTCAAATGTCCATATTTGGGTTTAGGAATTTAGGGAAGTTGGGATGAATTCTTAGCAACATCAGTTGCAGTTTCTGGGGATCACTCATTTGAATCACAGAATTACATTTGAGATAAAATACATCAAACTCATCGAATGGTCTAAGGCATCTCGGCATCTCAGCTCACTCATGAGGCACTTAAACTTCAAAATCTCTATTAGCTTTTCATTTTTAAAGATAGAGTTTTAAAAATGTGTCGAGTAAGAGTTCCCATCTTGGAGGTGCATTTGACTTGGGAGTCCGGATTAGTAAGTGCTTATTATTGAGACTTGGATGAAGTTCTGTGATAGATTGTCTGACATGAGCAAGGGGCTGCAACTGCACAGTTTCATAACTAAACCAACTCATTTCCTCACAAAATTAAAATGTTACCCCTGTTTACTTTACTAAAATAAAGCAAACATTTATCCTACCAAATTAGTTCACAATTAATCAAGCTCTTAGTCTTGTGGGCCCTGTGCTAGTTGGCTGGTTTCTTGGGGAGCCGAACTTGTGTCTTCCAAAGAAAGTTTTTGCATATGCTGTTTTATGGTTTTAAGTATCACCTATTATGTATCTGATGTAACTGATGCCTGTTACCTATGCGCACCTGTAATTTCTTAAATCAGAAGTTCAAAAACAGCACTCTATTGGCTGAAACATGTGCATTGGATATCATAAAATATCACTAACATTTTAATAGCTGCTAACCCATTAATTCCTGTTGGAAGCCTTTTTTTTCCCTGTTTTACACTCTTTTTAGTGGCCCTTTTACTTTTCCAAACGAATCATGTTTTATAATCTAATGAATTGCTCCTTTAGGCGTTTAATCTATTCATACATTGCATATACAGTTAAATTCTTTGTTTATGTTGATTTGAGTCTTTTTGCTAATGCTGTGAAACCTTGATGATAGCAGCAGCTTGTTTAGTTTGGTTCAGTGAAAACGTTACAGATTGCTATTTCGCAACTGAATCCATTATTTGAAACTGTGTTGTCCCACCCTTAAATTTGTCAGTTTGATGTCCTACCTATACCTTTTTCCTGCTTGATATGTGTGTGTGTCTAAGTCGATATTTTTAATAATTAAACAATGACAATAGCAAATATAGTCATGTGGAATGTAATTAATTTTGGTGAAAGACAGGAGAACAGGTCAATGTCACATGAATGTTATTACTTGTGGAAATTTTATTTTCAGTGAAAACATATTGATTGGTTAACTCATTATCCTGGTAGGCATTTTTTTTTTAGATACATGTGTACATCAAATAATTTCCATCATTTATCTTTCTTATTGTGTTTTTGCTATTTGTGACAAACAGGTAAGTGAGGAAGTGGAACGTGCTTTAGCAAAGTTGGGCCCTCCTAGAATCAACGGAAGGTACGATCCATTCATGATTAAATATCATATTTGAGTTGTTTATTTCTAAGAGTTAGCAGCAGCTGTTTTGACGATTGTACTGATACATGTTTTTTTGCACCTACATGAGTAAAAACAGTAGTTGATCATTCAGAGTTGGGATCTGTCAATATCAGTGGAAAGGAGAGGAAATTAACTGAACTTGGCCATTGACCTGGCCTTTCAAGTTGAAGTGGTGTAAGGCATTAAAATACTGGGATTAGATGAGAAATTATCTTGTAGATGAGAGGAGATTGTGATTAATTTTTGGGATTTTGTGTATGGCTAATCCCTAGCCCCATATAAAATGGATAAAGAAAAAGGAGGGGGGGGGGTTGAGAAATTGCTTAAGAGTGTTAGCAAGCTGCAGTATCCATAGAAAGGACAATATTTACAGGACAGGAAATATTCATAGTTGGCAGCAGAAATAAAATAACGGACTTCCCCATTAAAATGAGATATTCTATCCATGTACCACGGAAGAGATGGGATTTTCCTCTCCCTCAAAGTCATCCCATTGCGTTTAGCCAAAAAGTATCGAGAGGGATTTGGGCAAGAAATTCCTTAAGATGTCACTCATTATGGTTTTTAAGTGCTTTGTTGAAATATCTAGTTATTTTACTTTGTACTGACACATTAAGGACATGGCATGAAATATTTGAAGAAATATGATTGTAACAATTGGTAGCAGTGGTCAAGATGATTGCATATGTGCCAAAATTGTAGCTTGTTTGTAAATAGCATTACTGTTGGTTATGGAATCCTGATTATGTCCCTAGAAGATTTAGTTCCCTGAAAGTTTTGTTGCTAGGCCAATTTTTATTTAATCTGGGTTTTGTTAATGAACAAGCCTCAGCCTTGAGTTAATGATGTTTATTATTCACAATAGCTGAAGAGAACATTGAAAGAGTGGGAAGTTTTTTTGATATACCCGTGGGTCTGTCTTTGATGTACTTGTTTTAGCTGCTGCTTGCATATTATGGGATAATAGACATTGTTCCTACGTTCTGTCTTTGAAGTTTTATTCTTTGGATGCAAGTGAAGCTTATGAAATCTGAAATTGAGAGAATGAAGTCCCTTTGTTGCACTTTTTTGTTGCTGATATGACCTTTCTAGTTTGATTTTGGATATTTTTATAGCCTTCGTATATTTTTCCCTTTTTTTTAGCCGTCTTTTGTGTAAAATGTTTTGATTCTCACTTTAATGCACTCTCTTCCCGCTGTCACCCGGGATATGAGTTTCTTGCTAGGCATGATAAATTGTTTTAACATTTTTTATTTCAGGACTTCCCCAAAACGCATTGAAGGTCCAGATGGGAGAAGTTTACAGTTGCACTTCAGATCCAGGTTGTCTCTTCCTCTTTTCACAGGAGGAAAAGTAGAGGGAGAACAGGGTGCTGCAATCCACATTGTTCTGATTGATGCTAACAGTGGCCATGCTGTAACTTCTGGCCCTGAAGCCTCTGTGAAACTAGATGTTGTGGTGCTTGAAGGTGATTTTAACAATGAAGATGATGAAGACTGGACACAGGAAGAATTTGAAAGTCATGTTGTAAAAGAGCGTGAAGGAAAGAGACCACTGTTGACTGGGGACTTGCAAGTGACCCTCAAGGAAGGGGTCGGAACACTGGGGGAGCTTACTTTTACTGATAACTCAAGCTGGATAAGGAGCAGGAAGTTTAGGCTTGGCCTGAAGGTTGGCTCTGGATTTTGTGAGGGCATTCGCATTCGTGAGGCTAAGACAGAGGCTTTTACTGTGAAAGATCACAGAGGGGAACGTGAGTTCTCACACTGCATTATTTTTGTTTTTCATGTGATGCTAATAGGATGATGTTGAATGTGAATTTGTATTCTCTTCTGTTGACAGTCTACAAGAAACACTATCCACCTGCACTGAATGATGAAGTATGGAGATTGGAGAAAATTGGCAAGGATGGTTCCTTTCATAAGAAGCTAAATAGTCATAAAATATTTACAGTTGAAGATTTCCTGCGTCTTCTGGTCAGGGATCCTCAAAAGTTGCGGAATGTAAGTAATAAGATATGATTCTTGAAGCATCTTTGTATTTATCTTCTGAATCTGCCAATCTGTTGGATGCAGATTCTGGGGTCTGGTATGTCAAACAAAATGTGGGAGGCACTTGTAGACCATGCGAAGACTTGTGCCCTGAGTGGGAAGCTTTATATCTATTATCCGGAAGATTCAAGAAATGTTGGTGTTGTTTTTAACAACATCTACGAGCTAAATGGTCTTATTTCAGGGGAACAATATACTTCTGCTGATTCTCTTTCAGATGAGCAAAAGGTTAGCCTCATCTAATACATTATAAACAATTTTTTGAATGGCATGGCTGTCCTTCTTATGTTTGTTCCGGTCTTTCATGTCTGGATCCAATGCTTTTTTATGTAATTACCATACTATTTTGACAGATGGTAATTATCCATATTGAACCTTTTGTGCTTTCATATTTTACTTATTCTTTTTTCACATTAAACCTCTGTTGTTTCCGGAAAATATTGGAAAATATTTTTCAAATAACTCATTTTCCATTGTTTGATTATAGTATCAAAATTAGTTAAAAATATTAAACTTATTAGACGATAAAAATATTTATAACTATAGAAATTTCATATTTTAAAAATATATTGTTAAATTATGAGAAAAAATGCATAAAAATTATAAATTATGATAGTTTCCGGTGACCAGTGGTGGTGGCTAGTGACTGATGGTCAGTGGTAGTGGTTGCTAGTAGTGACCGGTGACTGGTAGTGGTGACTATTGGTGATTATTAAATTGATAGATATATTTATAAGGTTATAATAAATTAATATATTGACAATATTTTCCTTAAAATGACTTAGTTTTATTTTGACTAGGAAAATATTTTCCACCGATTGATTTTCTGAACACTCCGAACATTGGAAAAGCTGGAAAATGTTTTCTGATCAAGTTATTTCCCGGAAACAAATGGAGCTTGAGTAGCAGAACTTTGTTTTCTAGCAATTGAAATAGGCATTACTTTGTGAACATCTAGGATCAATTGAGAACATGGCCTCAGAAGTAATGTCAGATGCCATGTTTCCATCTTTTATGGTTTTTCAAATTAAGTTTTCTGTTCACATGATCATGGTTTAATTTTAGCTGAGACTTGGTTAGTCACTTGGCCTCTTTCCTCGAGGAAATTCTGAAGCGGCTTCACTGTTTATTAATATTGTATTCCCTGCTGTGTGCTAAGCTCATCTATATCATCATGATGCTGCCACTTTGTGATGATGACACAGTTCAAAGTTAAATGCCACTATATTCATCTTTCCTCGAAATTTTTTTTTTTCTTTTTTTGCTTTCTCATGTTAGATAATCATCCAAGGTTTATTTGGTTTTCCTTATTGCTTTTAGCCTATTCCAAAGTTATAGTCACCTTACCATTCTCTCCTCAGTGACATGCTCTATTGTTCTCTCTTCACCGATGTCTTTCCAAATTAATAATTGTGGAGAACAAAATTCATAAATGACATACAAAGCTTTATGTTCTTCCATTTCAGCCATAGTCCTATCCTGAGCCTCATTTGTTGGGTTTTAAAATTCATTCCAATGGGGCATGGGCATCTGCATGTGGCTTTGTCCATTGCCTGTTTTTCATTGCATGTTTTCTGCATGTGAAGAAACTGTGGCATAGGGAGAGAAGGCGGGGAAGCCCAGTTCTGCATATTCTTGGCTTTTTCTACGGCTTCATTCTTCTGATTTACAAGCCTTGCATCAAGTAATCTGCATTTCCTGGATTACGTTCTTATTTGATTGAAGGAGATGACAGCCAGAGGACTAATACTTTTATGAGAGTCTGAGGTGTTAAATTATGAGATCAAATTTAATTTTTTACTCTGATTTGATTAAAGTCAGATTTAAGTTTCATGGAGTGGGTATATCTTGTTTCTATTTTTTTTAGCATGACTTTACTCACTAAAAATGATTTTTGTAGGTCTATGTGGATACATTAGTGAAGAAAGCATATGAAAATTGGAATCAGGTTGTAGAATATGATGGCAAGTCTCTTTTGAACTTCAAGCAGAGTAAGAGGTCAAATGCTGTCCGAAATGATTTTCAGATAGGCCAAATGGGTTATCCTAATTCTTTAGAGCATCAAATGCAAATACCAAGGCTACCAGCTTCAGTTCCTATTGAGCAGCCTTCTGTGCATTCGGGCCTCCAAGTTGGAGGTATGTTCTCATTAGTTGCATTAATATTTAATTTGCTGTGGCATTTAACAAGGCACTTATTTTTCTGTCCTTTTCTTCTTTTTTATTTTGGACCTGCATCTGGCATCAGGGAGTAGTGAGAATATGGGAACAGGATTCTCGTCCCAGTCCCAGCTTATGAATCCAAATTCACGCACCCAGTTTGACATCTCATTTACACCACACGAATTGGTCACCAATTCTCACCAGACTAGCATGAGAAATGACAACAGTGTTGGCCTAGCCCTTGGTCCTTCTCAGTCATCTATCTCAGGGTTTCAAGCTGTTGGCTCTTCCATGCAGCCATCTAATCTCAATCCTTTTGATGATTGGGCCAACAACCGGGACAAAGGAGTTGATGAGTACTTTGCAGAGGAAGAGATTCGTCTCAGAAGTCATGAAATGCTCGAGAATGAAGATATGCAACACTTACTACGTCTCTTCAGCATTGGAGCCCATGCCTCTGTAAATATACCTGAAGATGGGTATGGTTTCCCACCTTATATGCAATCACCAATGCCAAATTACGATGAGGATCGTGCTCGTCCTGGTAAAGCTGTCGTGGGATGGTTGAAGATCAAGGCAGCAATGAGATGGGGATTCTTTATCAGAAAGAAAGCAGCAGAAAGGCGGGCACAACTTGTTGAGTTGGATGATGAATAATTAGGTTCTGAAGGTCAAGACTATCTGCAGCATCACAAGATATATAGGGGAAGATGCTGATTATCTTCTTCTAAGCCAGCGACATAATGACATTTTGGGACTGAACGAAGTTTTGGAAGTCTTGACTTCTTGACCAGTTGCTGGGTGTTAGTTGGCAGCAAATTTCTTGTACAGTTCCCTGTACAGTAAGTTGTTTCTTTAACTTTACTCCTTAAGTTAGTGAAGATGCTACTTTCTGGTAGTTTTTATTATTGGGTGTATTATAATCTGTTAAAGATTGATAAGGTGAATTCATCTCCGTTGATGGCCCCTTTCATTCTTCTAGACTGATTAGGGGAACCTGTTTCCTCTAGTAGGTATGACGTGATAATTTGTACTATCAATCAGTGTTTGTCTAACCTGGTTGTGGAACTTAGTTACCATTACTTTTGTGGATTGCTTCTTTCTTTCAACATCCTTTGTGAGGATATGACGTTCTCTCTCTCTCTGACATTGAATTATGCAATTTTGAGTTATGCCCTGTTGTCTATCCTTCTGAGTCTATGGAGTTAAATAAGGTAGGAAGATCAAGCTGAAAGTTTGATATAGTGTAACAGAAAGTTATTGATATTGCTAAATTTGATGGCCATTTGAAGAAGAACTTTTCGGAAGGATGGGATGCTGAAGTTCAAATAGTTTGGAGGTCTTGAGAACCTTGTTTTGGTGGGGTCTCAAGCCAAACCCGATGAATGATTTGACAGATTGTCGTATCTCTTTTTTTGTTATATGGTTCAAATTCCGTTAACTCGATCTTGGTCCAGATTAAGTTTGATTCAGGTTCGATCAGATTTGAGATGGGAATAGGCCTTGGCTGACCTATTTATTCTATTTGGAAACGAATTATTAGACATTTAAGCCATATAAAGCTATGCAATGCCGCGAGTACTAATGGTGCATGGCGTCAGCAGCTTGAATTGGGGCGTGGAAGGATGAAAAAGAAGGGTCACGCAGTTTGTGCACCCGTAGAAACTCAGAAACCGTTTCTGCACCTAACCGCATAATGACGTGAAGTTGATAATTTCAATCTCAATAACAATAAAGCAGTTCTCAACTTTTGTTCTTGTTGACTTTTTATTTTAATGGTTTGTTACTTTGGTTCAGATTAGCAGCTGAGAGTAGTTGACATTGAACGCTCGACTTTTAATTTCAAGTGGTTAGAAAGTTATATGTGGAGGAGGGACAGGCTTCTATGAAGGAAGCTTGTGCCATCATCCTAGTTCTTAAAATTGTTGTCCGCTACATATCTATCGAACCCATCACACAAATGTATCGTTAGCTGCTTCTTACTTTTGCTACTTAGTTATCAAAATCCAAGTCCATGGGGGGTTAGAAAATATCAGAAGTTAAATAAATGATTGTTGGAACCCATCTTGCACAAAACTGAACTTGCTGCTACTTTTGCTATTGCCAAAGGAGAAATTGTTATAAATAAGTTAATCACATAAAAATATTAATTTAAAAGAAGGGTTTTTTTTTTTTTTTTTTTTATTTTTTTTTTAAAGGCAAAACCAAACCTCGTTAAAAGGTTGAATAAAAGTCAGAAACACAATCAGGGATATGTACTCAAACTCTGAAGACGATGCTCTACCAAGAGAACGAGCACCCTGTTAAGTTGTTTTGTGTACCCAGTTGATGTCAATATCAAGTCTAGATGCTAGAAGCTACTTACAATCAGCTATAATAAGACCAAACAAAGATATATAAAAGAAAAAAAAAAAAAAAAAAAAAAAAAAACTCGAATTCACAGCATTATCCACAAGCTGAGAATCTGAAAAAATAATAATCCCTTTAGTGGTCAAGCTATTTTGAACAAAGATTAAACACTCCCTCATGGCCAAAGCTTCAGAAATCGCAGCATCATTGGAACCCTTTGAGAAGCCGGATTGACCATGAATAAAATGACCTGTATCCCAATATTGCGTAGAGTCCAAGTTTCCTTCTTCAAGCAACCGGACAGAGTGTTCTGACGAGAAGGGACCCTTATCCGGTCGTCCCACTCCGGTACAAGCTCTTCTTTCTTTCTTTCTATGCAGCATGAGTTCACAAAAGGAGTCCGCACGACCACAAAGGTAGCAATTACAATTAACTTACTAACTTAAAACATATAACTATAATTTTTTTAATAATAATTATTTTTTTATTAGCCAATAATAGATTATAGATGTTTATAAATAAATAAAATCCTATGGCTTAAACATGTTTTACTATGACTTTTTATAAAATGCAAAAGCTTTATACGTACCATTGTATAATATTTTCATATATCGTTCATTATTTATTTTAAAGTATCAAAACAATTTTCTTCAGAAAATAAATTTCAATGGGTGGGTTGGAATAATTTCTTAGATATAAGAAGTTTTCATATAACTCGAAAAGTGTGTTGATATAAGATGATTTCTTTTATAGTTAAATAATTTAGAAAATTTTCTATTTAGAATTAGATTAGATTCAAATAAAAAATTAATATAATCAATTAAAAACAATTGATATTGTAAGAAATATAATTAAAAATAAATTTATTAATTAATAAATAGAGAGAAAGTTAAAAATTATACTTACCGCGCAAGTAAAAGACATGATTGAAAATTTCAAATTAACAAAAGTTTGATATAATAATTCTTGATAGTTAAAAGTAAAAAATAATTAAAATTAAACATATATAGTGGTATGATATGGTAAATTCTTAATTAAAATTGTATTAAACAAAAAATTTCTAATTAGAATGAGATTAAATTTATAATATTAATATAATAAAAATAATATATTGATATCAGTATAAACTTAAAAGTTTACTTATAAGAATAAGATTATTACTTTTATTGCTAATAAAATATTAATAAAAATTAAAAGTTTTTTAATAATAATAAAACTAAATTATCCTTAATAATATTTTTAATCAATTAGAGTACGTAAAGACATTTTAGGAACCCTATATTATTTTTATTTTAATGCATTTTTATTAATAAAATAATAATTAAAAATTTTAAAATAATATTTTAATGAAATTATTTTTAAATAACTATAAATAAAATAATCATAAAAAATTTATTAGTAATTATTTTTATTAAGTTAATAAAGTCCAGAAATAATATAAATACGAATCAGCTATCAAATGGTACGAAAAAATTTTAAAACATAATTTATAGAAACAATAACTGATTAGAAAACATACTAAATGGCTAAAATGCAGCCGTTGAGTGTGAAACAATTATTAGTTGTATGAATTAGCTAAACCAAACATCCCCTTAATATTCTTGTATTGTTTGATTTGGAAGTATTAGAAAGTTAAGTAACATATGAAATAATAAAAATATCATCCCATTCTCTTTCAAAAAAAAAAAAATATCATCCCATTAAAGTTTTTATTTTTGATATCTAAATTAGTTAGAACTATTTTCTCTAATAAAATATTAATGTAAAAATAAAAATAACTCTTCTTAGACTAAATTTTCAATGGGACTGAGATAAAAATATTTATGGAGAAAAAAAATATAAAAATAAGATTTTTTTAAAAAAAAATATGAATACGAGGAATATGAGAAACAAGAATTTCTAATCCTTCCCAATCCTCTAATTTGGTGGGTTGAGAGATTTTGGAGGTTTTAAGCCATTGAAAATAATAATCTCTTTTTCAAATATTTTTTCCAAACAATCTAATAATGTAATATGACCCTCAAAAGCCTCCAAAAACCTTCTATCAAAACAAATCCTAAATCTTTTCTAAATATAAATAGATATAAAGAAAAATCAAATAATTGATATTTTGGATGATTTTGATAAATAATTAGAAAAATAATTGAGTTCTAATAGAAAATTATTGCAATTCGCTGTATAATTATAATTCATTTGGTGATCTTAGCACGAATAAGATTTCAACAACACTAAGGTAAAAAGACTTGAAATAAGGACTTTAGCACCAAAGATTACACATAGCCACTTTGATAAACCCAATCATCACCATCATTATCTTAAAAGAAACCTTGCATGTCTATTTCTGTGTAGACAAAGTGTTAAATGTACTCATTTTACTAATCCTCCAACATTCTTCTTTCTACTCTTACCTAAAACCCTCTTTTCACTTTTCTTTTTCCAATGGGCCAATTATATATTCTTTTTTGAGGTTTGATTTCATGAACTTATTATTATAAGCAACTCAATCACCACTTGGGGAAAATTCACTATTATGCAATTTACATGTATAAAAAATTTACCAATCCTATTATAGTAAAAATGGAAGAAAAAAAAAAATGAAGTTCTTTTATTTCCTCATTTATATATTCTCTTTATCTTAGTTTCTGTCAAACATTATTAACTGTTTTAGTAGCTGTCAACCGTTTGAATGGTTTTTTCATAAAACACTATAAAACTAAATGTTATATGAATGAATTTTTGATAAAACGCTACCTTAATCTTTAAGCATGTGTTTGGCTATAATTTTTTAATAGATTTTAATATTTTGATGTTATTTTTTATACTATTTGGTAATATGTTATTTGAATTAGATTTTAGATATTAAAATACCGTTTTATAAAAAGTTAACTCGTATAAAATGTTATTAAATTAATTAATAATTTGCACAATTAAAATAACTAATAATTAAATACTATTAAATAATGAATAAATATCAAAATAATTAATTTTATCGAACACAACACAAGTTGCAGTAAAAAGATATGGGGTAAAAGTAATATAAGTATTATCTAAAGGTAAATTATGCATGAAGGAGGAAGCGAAGTGGTTGAAAGGTCAACAATAAATACGATCAATGAGGATTCGATGACATGGGTTTAGTATGGATCCCTTGAGCAAAGTTTTTTCTGATAATAATAATAATATTATTATTTTGATTAAAAACTTGAAAAAAAATAATGTCCTGAAAAAGGGGTATCGATCACAGCCAGCGAGTACGCGGCTGATAGAGCACAAAAAACCAAACGACGCCCACGCCCATGCCCACCTCTCCCTATAAATAAGGAAGCGATGAGCAGAGAAGAAATTTGGGCAGTAATGGGCGAATTTGAATTTCCAGGTGATCGATCATCATCGTCATCCCAAATTCAAACCCTAAAATGACCCCCTCAAAATCCAATGGAGCTCCCCAATATAGTCCAAAAATCCAATTCTCTGTTTTTCATTATTACCTGTTCCTTCTTTTATTTTGTCCTCCTTTGAAAATGATTTATGAATTGATAGATTTTTAAGTGACAGAGATTGCTGTATGGTCAATTAACTATAGAGATGGTTTGTTTCCTGTCTCTTGTTCAATAATGGAGTATCTTGATTCTTGAAAATGTAACAGATGGAGCAAGGAGAAGCGATGAATATCTTGGCCAGATCTTCAATATATCTGATATTATCCCTTCTTGTTTTTTACATTTTGATGCCATTAATTAGAGTTAATTAACACTGTACGAGATGATTTAATTTTTCATACGATAGTATTAATTTCTGTATCCAATAACATTCTCTACAGTTTAATTATTGTTCTTGTGCTGAAGGATTTCCATTCAATTAATAATGGTTAACTCTGAGATTATATTATTGTATAGGTGTTTCTATGCTCGGAAACCATCCAGCTGTGGCGATTTTCAGTTTTGAATCCTAGTTTTGCAGGTAAAGGTAGTCTGAGTAGGGGTGTTGGTTCCGGACTGCAGACTACAGACTGCAGACTCCTGACTTCGATTCTGGTTTGGACTGGTTCCATTTCTTACTATTTCAATTTCAGTTTTTATCGATTCCAATTCCCAAAATGGTAAAATGGTAATAAATTGTTACGATATTCTGTCATCCACTCATGAAAATTTCACTCTAGCATAGCATTAGGATTCGTTGAGATCATCAGATGAGTGGTTGACATTTGGCAATCAAAACTTATTATTATTATTATTTTTTTTTTTTATACTTCACACAAGTATTTCCACTTCGGGATCGGATGGTTATGGGCTTTTCTCCGGCCCTATACCAAATTAAGTTCCAAATGGGTCAATTGCATTAATTAGAGCTAGATAAGAAAGTTGAATATGGACTTGAAAAGGTGACAAGCATCTACTCTCTCTCTCTCTCTTCTTTCACATGGAAACCAAATCAGAAGTATCTCGTTTCATTTTTCCTTATGTTGAAGTCTACAAAGATGGAACTATCGAAAGACTTGCAGGAACTGAAATAGCTCCTGCAGGCTTAGATCCTGAGACCTTTGTTCTTTCCAAAGACATAACTGTAATACCAGAAACTGGCGTCTCAGTGAGATTTTATCGTCCAAATTCTACAAAACCCCATCAAAAGCTTCCTCTTGTAATCTACTACCATGGCGGAGGCTTTTTCTTATCATCAACAGCTGATCCTAAATACCACAACAGTCTCAACAAAATGGTTGCAGAGGCCAAAATCATTCTCGTCTCAGTAAATTACAGATTAGCTCCTGAAACTCCTCTTCCTGGTGCATATGAGAACTCATGGGATGCGCTTGAATGGGTAGTTTGTCATGGTAGGCACGAGCGATGGCTTGACGAATATGCAGACTTTGATAGGTTTTTCTTGGCCGGACACAGTTGTGGTGCTAACATAGTAAATAACATAGCTTTAAAGCTGACAGGCACCGAACGGTGTCGTTTAAACCTGAAGGTTCAAGGAATTGCCATGATAAATCCTTACTTTTGGGGAAAAGATCCTATAGGAGTAGACATAACTGACAAGCAAAGAAAATCAATGGTGGATGTTTGTGAGAAAGTGATTGTTGTGGTTGCAGAGAAAGACATTTTTTTTTTTTTTTTTTTTTTGAGTATTGCACTTACAGTGGTGGGCAAAATAAAATTCTTTTAATAGTTCATATATTAAAATTATCATAAAATTAATTGTCGATTGAAAATGTGAGGAGTTTGAGAAGAACTTTATCATAATTAATTTTTTTTATTTTCTTTATTTTTCTGTGAATATAAATAGAATTATGGAAATTTGTTTGTTGGTTATGAATCAATTCTCTCCCATCATTATAATTATATATTATTTCCAATTTTCATGATATTTATTTTAACCAATTTATTTTGAGTCATATATTATTTTAACTCAACTCTATATGTATTATTCCATCTTTGTAATAAATTTTCCTATTCCAAAAAATTATATGCATAGCCAAGCACAATATGTACATTGATTAGGAAATTTTTTTTAATAACAAATAGATTTTATTTTTACATATTTTCGTAATTTAATTTGAATTTATTTGCTTGCAGTGCTCTTGGTACACTCAGTTAATAGTTTGATTAGTTTTATAAAGATTTTCAATTTAATAAGATGTTAGAAACAAGAAAATCGCTTAATAGCAACAAATTTCCGTTTCTAAAGGAGAAAAATTCATTTCGTGACAACTCATAGTTTTGAAAAATCTTTCATTCTTTATAAATATTGAATATTTCTTTAAAAGATAGAAGTAAACATTTGGAAAGCGCTTTAGCAATGGATATAAAATCTGTTTCAATGACTAAAACTCATTTCTTATGGAATTTAGAAACGGAATTTAAATCCGTTTCCTATATTCGTTTTTAATCCGCTAATTATTTGCACGATGGGCGAGTTAATTTCTCAAGAATTTTAGCAAAAGAACTTCCGTTTCTAAAAAATTCGTTTCTAGTCCGTCTCTAATCTGTTTCTAATATAAGCGCAAGATTTTGAATTGTTTCTGTTTCTAATACACTGTTAACTAGAAGGGAAGAAATCCGTTTCTAAATTTTGTTATTTCATGATTTTCTAAACTTTGCCAATTCCTTTTCTTCGTATCAAACATTTGTAATTTTAATTCATTGAAGGTGTAATGCACTAAAATATCATTACAGGCTACACAATAAATGTACCTCTCTTTTTAGTTTATAAAATTAGTGAAAACAACTATTTTGAATCCTCTCTCTAGAAAACTCATCCGACTACTATTTGATTGACATTGTTTGTTCTTATTTATTAATATAAAAATATATTTAATAGTATTTAAAAAATTTTCAAGAATAAAGTTTTTAAGTATTTATATTGTGGTATTATTATTTAATTAATAAGGTTTATGGTGAAAAAAATACTAATTATTATTAATGTTCAAATTTTCTTTGGGTATTAATAAAACTTGTTGCAAATAAGTTTTTCCAGCCCACTAGACTATGAATAAATTTTACTATTGCTGGTTCGGCTAAATGCTTTATTCATGAAACTCGAACTTTCAATCTTATTTAAGGAAAAAAACAATGTCAAACCACTCCTTTCAGCGTGTTAATTAAAAATTAAAATTTTATCGACCTAAAACAATATACATTTTGTAACAATTTTAAAGAGATTTTAATTGAGACAAATAAATGATCCGAAAAATGAAAAAAAAAATAGAGAATGAGAAAAAATATTATTCACTACAAATATAAATTTCTACTCCATCATAGAGAATGAAAAAATAATCTAATAAAATAATTCCTGGTCATTTTGGCCTAATTAGACAAGTAGCATTCAGGAGGCAAACCTTGAGGAAATCTCTTGACATCATCACAATAGTTGTATATCATATAATTCTTCTGCACCCATAAAAGTCTTTCTTGACTTATTGAATCAAGTTGTTGTGCGAGCCAAGAATTAGTTTTTAAGCGAAAAGGTGAAGAATTTGTATCACAAGAAGATACCCCATTAGACCAAACACAAGCATTTGCTTTGAAATTTCTATAAGAAGCAGTGAATGGAGCTTGACTCCAATCTATTTTTATAAGACCACCTCTTGTAGCCCAATCATCAGCATTCCATAGACTTGAGTAAATTCTCATTTGTTGATTATTTGGAAATGGAACACCCATATACTCTAAGTTCTTGAATTCTCTAATGGGAGTGCCATCAACAGCAAATCTGAAACACAAAGAGAATGTAAAAATAATTAGTGAATTGAAATCTTAGTAAAAGAAAAATGTTAGAAATTGTCCTGCAGTCAGAGTCCAGTGGGCTTTCGGAAAAAAGAAAGAGAAAGGTTAGACAGATTTCTCACATGACGCGATGGGGGTTCCAAAGAATGGTGTAGGTGTGGAAATCAGCAGTAGGATCAAACCATAAATAGAATTGTTGCTCTCTTTTTCCTTGGCCCTGGGTGAACACATTGGTGTGGAGAATGTAAGGGTCACCACTCAAATTTCCCAAGAACTCAAAATCTATTTCATCCCAAGCAGACCCTTGTGAGCATAACTGCAAATTTAAATTTATTTTTAATGAAAACTGAATTTACACTTATAAAAAAATAATGAAATCCAATCAGCTTCAGTTGAGTAATAGCAGAAAGTACTTACAAAATAGGCAGTGACAGTTCCAGCAGAGTTACCAGGTATAAGCTTAATCTCCATATCAATCTTTCCGAACAAATACTCATTCTTTGATTGAAATCCAGAACCAGAAGTTCTGTCAAGGCTAAGAGTAAGAAGCTCACCATTGTTAACTATCTGACCCCTACCATCTCCCCATGTAATATCAATATCATTGGAGATATTACCAGCAGAAGCAAAAACCAAGGAGGCTATGAATAAAACAGGCATAAGCAGCACATTTGAAGAAGAAAAAGAAAAAGCCATTAATTTAGTATTCTATGTAGTTTAATTAATTGTTAAGATGAGATTAGAGATGGGTTTGTAGAAAAGTAAGGATTTGGCTTGCTATTTATAGTTAGGAAGTGACGAATAAGAAAAGGGAGTGAGAAGATCCAGTCAGGTTAGCTTAGCTGTGAACAAGTGGTTGGTGTGGGAAAATGTAAAGAAGATTGCTATAAAATCGCACGAGCAGCCACGAATTAACAAGACAATGCAGAGTTTGTGCCTTTATGCTGTGTCCTTAACTACATAAAAGGTAATTTTTTTATTTAAAAAAATTATTATTATACAAAAAAACGTTATACTATTTCATGTACTTATTAATTTTTTTAAAAAAATTTTTATAATGTTTGCAAAATTTTTAAATTTATATATTTAAATAATTATTTTTTTATAATAATTTTAATGATTATTTATTGAATTAATAACTTTTATTAATATTTTAATGAGTTAAGAGTAAAAAAAGAGTAAAATAATTTTTATTGACTAAATTTTGGATATGTGTATTTTGTCATATTATGCAAACAAAATGAGACAAAAAAGTAATTTTCTTTCAATTTTTTATCATTTATTCATTTTAATTAGTTTGATAGGCCATAAATAATTGAAACTAGCAATATCCCGTGCTACGGTAAAAAAAAAAATAAAGTATGAAAGAATATATATATATATATAGTTTATTGATTTTTGAATGAAATTTCTTTTATTATGTTATTAAAAATATTATTAAGATATATTAATAGTAAAAAAAAATATTATGTTAATAAATAATAAGTTACTTATGAATTTTAATGGTATAAGAAATTTTTTATATTAATTTAAAAAAAATCAAATCAATGAATTTTATCACATTCAATTTTATTTCTGTTTTTATTTTTCTCAGTAAATTTCAACATTTTCAATTCATATTTATGAATACATATTTATCTACTAATTTTTACTTTCATAATAAAAGAATAATGACTATATTTTTTTAACTATTGATCTATCTTTATATTTTTTTAATAGCATAGTGAATGAAGTTTCACTCAAAAATCTATTTATTTTTTCTTAACCGTGCATAGCATGGGAATGTTGTTAGCATAATTCTGAAAATCGGACTGAACTGGTTGGTTCGATTGATTCGATCGAGAATCGGACTGTGGTCCGGTCCGAATTGCTTTGAAAAATTGGACACCTAAAATACTGGATTGAATTGGTCAAAATCAGTCAAATTGGCTAAACACCGCCGAACAAACCCGTAAAAAATTGGTTCGATTCAATTATAGGTATTTTTTTTAAAAATTATGGTTTTCTTTTTTAATTTGGGCCTTCAAAAAATTTGGCCACTCATTTTTTAATCTTTGGCCTTTTTGTTTATAAATTCAAATCTTAATATATTAATTAAATTAAAAAATAATAATATATTTTATGGTAATTAATTTTTTTATTTTAAATTTATTCATATTTTATTTTTTAAAATTATTTACTAATTTTTATTTTTTTAGTAAAATCTAAATTTGAAAAAGAAATTTTATTTGAGTTCAATTTTTTTTTTTTGTAACTTATATTTTCAATTTTATTTAATAAATATATTTACAAATATTATATATAAAAATTCGGTTCAACCGTATTGAATCCGATCAAATTTTAATAAATTATAAATATTTTAATAAAAAAATATTTTCAATTTTTATACATTCAATCCATAATTTTAATAAAAAAATTTGCCAACGCCTGTGATATGAGTCTACTTATGTTCTAAATTAATTATAAATATTTTTTTAATTTAAAAGAGAATATCTCTCACCATATATTAAAAGAAATATCAAAATAATAATATTTTTAAAAGAGAAAAAATTTTTTTTTATTAGCTTGGTTTATCGGACCATCAATGCACTGCTGTATTCAAAAAATTTTCTAATTGGAATTAGTTATATAAGCTAGAACTAATTGAAGTGTTGAAAGAGGACAATTACATCAGAAAAGTATTAAGTAATTTATGGAGTAGCTCCAAATATTTAAGTCAACTTAGTAGGTAAAGCTAGAGGAACAAAATGACGTGTGGATGTGGTCTGTGAATTTTTAACTTTCCCAAGAAATAAAACTCCACCAATCATCGGAGAGCGCAAATACATGTAATAACATTTCTAAATACGATGAAGAAATTATCAAGCTCCCACTAGTGGGGAAATGGCAATAGGACTCCTGACACTATGAACTCCATTTTCTTCTGTCCAAACAATGGAACCAAACGACACCTTCCCTTTTCTGTCCCTTCGGTACCTTACACTAACAGTATAACTCTGCTTATCATTCTTACTTCCAAAAGCCAATGTGTTAGGTGAAACTGTAACTATTGAACCTTTTGGAGCAGTCACATTAGCTTTATAAGTAGCAGCACCTTCTCCAACATTTGTTACCGTCCTTTGGAAGCTCTGGGTCACTGTTGATGTCGTTTTGTTATTGTGCAAAGCAATGAAGGATGGGTAATTCAGATCAGAAGAAGGGTTTGAACAGTTGTAGCGATTTGATCTTGTGATAGTCAAAATTTGGTTTTTTGTGTAATTCATAGAGCATAGAATGTTTACATAGTCTTGTGGAGTGATATCGTAAATTAGACCAGGGTCCAATGCTTTATTGGGATCAATTTGGCCAGCTCCCATGGCTAACGGAGATGCCAATTCCAAGTTTATCCCATTATCCTTAATAGGATTTTGAGTGTTATCAAGTGGGTTTGCAGTAGTCATCATAGCAGAGCGAATAGCAGCAGGACTCCATTGTGGGTGTGCAGCTTTAAGGAGAGCAGCCACTCCAGAAGCATGAGGACAAGCCATGGAAGTCCCAGAAATCATATTGAAATTACTAGACAAGAAAATGTTTAACCCGATTTGAGCAGAATAGCCGTTTGGAATATAAGAGGCTAAAACTAATGAACCTGGCGCCATTATATCCGGCTTCAAAATTCCAGGATAGTTTGGTGAAGGTCCCCTTGAACTGTAAAAAGCTGCAGCCGGTGCACGCTTTGTGCCTATAATGGTTTGCTGGAATTTCATGCTAGCCGAAGGGTTCTTATCAGTTTTAGCATATTTGATAACTGATGGTGCATCACTTGGACTAATCACAACAGAAGGACTATAAATACCTCCCAGTTCAAACAATCCCGAACCATCATCTGAAATGAAAATAGCACCAGCAACGTTTGATGATGCTGCAATAGAATCTATTTGATCAAAGGGTGCCTCCCCAATATTGTCGCATAAGATTATCGCATATGGAGCTTCAGATAGCAATTTAGTTGAGTTGCAAGCAGAAAAGGTTTTGTTGTAAACAAGTGGCACATTATTAATAATTGCATTAGCTGCAAACAAAGTCCAAGCAGTGATGGTTTGACCATTGCCTAGAGTCAAAGTTCCAGCAAACGAGCGATCAATAGTACCAGCAGCAACTGTCAACACCCATGGAATCCCATTGTGCAAGGTCCCAAGCTCTGGGCCTGCATTTCCAGCTGACGATGAAACCAACACACCCTTTTCCATTGCAGCAAATGAAGCTATTGCTACAGGATCCTCGTACAATGGCACTTCATCAAAGCCTAATGAGATAGAAATCACGTCAACGCCATCAGCAACTGCTTGATCCATGCCAGCAAGAACATCAGAGGCGTAGCGACCTTCTTCCCATAACACCTTGTACATAGCTACTCTTGCCCGGGGGGCCATACCTCTAGCTGTGCCAGTAGCATAGCCATAGAATGTAGCATCTTTAACATAACTACCAGCAGCAGTGGAGGAAGTGTGAGTACCATGTCCACTAGTATCCCTAGGAGAATTCATTCTAATTTTAATCCCAGGATTTGCAGCTATGACACCTTTGTTGAAATATCTGGCTCCAATTAGCTTTGAATTACACATAGAAGAATTAAATTCTTCTCCTTCCTCACAAATTCCCCTCCATCTTGATGGTACAGAAGTCATTCCATCATCTTTGTAACTGAGGCTTTCTGGCCAAACCCCCGTATCAATGACTCCAATTATAACATCTTCACCAAAATTGGAAGCAGGCCATAGACCAGTGGTCGGATTGAGGGAAAGGAATTCAAAAGTGTGGGTGGTATCAATAGTTGCCATTTTGTCTCTATAAGCAGAGACAAATCCTGTAGAGTTTTTAAGAGTTTCAAGCTCATCAACGGATAAAAGTGCAGTAAAACCATGAGCAACATTGTCGTAAGAGTAAATAAATGATGGTGAGCGATTGTCAAAGGAGAAGTATTTTGTGGTTTTAAGGGAATCAATGGTTGAGGAATACCAGTGTTGATGGCTAGTGAAGGTTTTGGGCATCACAGACTTGTCCATGTGGACAATATATGTAGCCCTGTCTACCGAAGTTGAGTTTGTAAAGAAGAAGGGCCATACAATGAAAAAGGATAAGAAAAGAACAACCATCTTCATTTTTCTTTTTTCTGTCTTTAAGAACTTTGCTTTTGCTGTTTGTGTTGGTTCTTCGTCCAAATATATATGAGAAAAAACTTACTTACATCTAATTAAGTCTCGACCTATACACCAAATCAATAAAATTCAATATTCTTGTTGAGATTATAATATTTTTTATGGTACACTTGAAAAAGAAGTTAAAACACTTTTTAAAAAAATACTTAATTTCATTTGTTTGGTGTATATATAGGGATATGAATACTATTTAGACAAGTTTTTTTTTTTTTTTTTGTATATAAAACTTAAAATTACTTTCATTGAAAAAAAAGGTAAAGGCAGGTATTATTTAATTCTGAAGTTGACATTATCAAAAGTGATGTGAAATGGAGAAGGTCTCTTCTTTGGAATTTTGCTGTGTCCAAGTTAGTTGGATAGTTTCTTTCTTATCTTCTTATTGTGTGAACTCATACATAGAATTATACATTAGCTACACTCGTGTATCCTCCTCCTCATATACTACACCAATCAAAAACAAGCTTCAAATCATTTATTGGATAGAAAAAGATAAAACGACCATAAAAAAAGATAAAATTATGTAGCATCAACCCACGAGAGCTATGTTTTGGTGATCGAGCCGGATTAAGTGATCTTTAATTATAGAGTCTAAATATCGATAATTTATAAAATATATATATATAATTGCGAGTAAGACTTGTCTACACTTAATATATGAGATACACATACACTAAATCAATAAAAAAGTATTGTTTTAAAAAAAATATAAAATGTTTTATATTTTTACCGATTAACGGTCACAAATGTTGTGGTTTCACCAAAATGTTTTGGTGCATGGATGGAGCAAATACACTTTGGACAACTTTGCCACATGCTTTATATCTGTAATTGGTCCACGCCAATTAGAGAAGACGAAAATTTTTGACTAGGTCACACCATTGTCCTTATTTCAGTGTTGCAAGGAAATTTCATAGAAAAAGACGAGGCTTCATCTCCATTTATCAGAAAAATCATCATTGTCCGCCATTTTTCCATTCAACTCGCTCTCTTCTTTGACTGGTTCTTGAAGCTTTATGCATAATTAGGAGATGAGAGGATTGTATGTGGTAGGGTGTCATTAAAATAAATCTACACTAATCAAAAGAACCATTAAAATAAAATTATTAAATGAATAAACGACGAATGATGCATTTCTTTACTCTTTTCCGTCCAAATCGACCTTTAATTTTGTATATTTAATTTATATTTGAAATCTTTAGAGATGTGAAAAGAATCAGAAATTATCAAAAATAGTACACATTATGTCGAAAAGTACCAAAAGCTCAAATTATGTTAAGGCCGCGTGTAACATTTGGATCAGACTTGGAACCTATCATGTTGATAGAACTTGTAAATCGATTATTGAGAAGTATTTTTTAAAAACATATGTAGGGTGGTGATCAAACGGACTAATTGATTTCATAGAAAAAACCAATTTTTTCTACAAGAAAGAAAAAGAATTTGCTTGTTTGCTTTTTTCTTTTTTTTAAACTCCTTCACCATATTTGTGAAATACCATGCAGTAATAAGTCATAAGTGATGCCAATTGCCAAGTTGGTTGAGAAATCTCCTTATCTGCTTTTTCTTAAATTTCCTCATCCAATATGCAATGAAAATGAAAGGGAAGAAAAAAGAAAAAAAAAAGTTGTTTGAACTGCGAAAAAGTCATTCTCGGTGTGCTTTGTCAAATATGTATTCTACGAACCTCAATAATTTCCATTTGGTTCTTCTAAAAGTTAAAACAAGAGAGCTTTTCCATTAAAGAAAAAAAAAAAGAAGAAAGAAATCAACCTCAACCAGTCTAAAGTTTTGGAATATGTGTTGATATTTTTGGTTGAGCATAGCATAAATATAAAAGTATATGGTTTGTCACTTACGATTGTTAGATTCGAACCATTGGGGTTGAGATATTCAATTCTCATAGATGGACTCATTAGGAGTACTTTACTTCTTAATGGACCGACCTAATATAAGTAGGATTTAATTAAGGACATGTATGAAATCATCTCAAATAGTTAGAGGACCAAAAAATAATTTTACTAATTATAGGAGTAAAATTCAAACACTAAAAATTTTAAAGAAATTTTTTTCCCGGGGGCCACGTGTTCCTAGTTGGGGATACCTGTTATTAAGACAAAAAAGAAAAAGTATATGCTTTATCTCTTTATCATTTTTAGAAGTTTAAATTCAATAATGTACTCCCCTCCGTCATATTTCGTTTATATAATTTGTTAAAACACACATATTAAGAATTCAATTAACAAAAATTATCTCACCCTTTTTACTCTTAAATCATTGAGATATTAATAAAAATCATTCATTTAATGAACAATTATAAATATTATCGTGAAAAAAATAATTATATACATATGTAAAATCTTGGCCGAGAATGAACTCAGGGGCAGTTGAGTTTGACAATAAATCAACAATAATATCTAATATTTCAAAGAAAAATGGTGATCAATCTTATGTAAGACCTTATATCTACAACACCTATATGCGATAATGTACTAAAATGCTTTTAGAAATCTTGTAAATATTTTGACACATCTAAAAAGAAATAGCAAGAAAATAAAACAGGACAGAAGGAATATTAATTTTGGAGTCAAATCAAATTTCAAATTTTTATATCAGTTTCCTATTCTGAGTAGTTCTAGCCCCAAACATACATGTATTGCTATGTACTTTTGTTTTCTTAAGCAATGAGAAATCGAGAGTCATTCTCTCCATCTCCATTGCAAAAACATCTTCATTTTTTTAATGAAGATTGGTTGGCATTGCTTAAAAATAGTAATCCTTTGTGGGTTTTAGTCTTGAGATTAAAGTGCTAGGTTTTGACTGAAGCTATCCTGAGGGAATCAAATGGCACTTATGGTCTATAACGGGGATAAATCATTATTTATGCCTTCAATTTTACGGCTAGTCACGGTGACATTCTAAAATTAATTTAATCTCTCAGGCACTCAATTTTTTTATTTTTTCTATTTGATTTTGATCAAAATTATATGTTATAATATTATATTTATTCGACTGCTTGGATTTTGTTGAGTTCACTTAACCATCCCTGATTAAGTGAAGCAATGAGTTTTATTTAAAGGAATAAAAGAAACTTTACCATTTCTTCTCTCCTTTCGATCCCCCTCCTTCCTAGATCTCATCTCAAAATCCCTCTCTCTCTCTCTCAAACCTCAATGCTAGATGCCAAAAAGGCTTGTTTTCACACATTATCCCTCAAATTAAGGGTGTATCAGTTTATAGTACCTTATCTTAATTTTGTTATTTAAAACTTACTGAACTTATATTTTTATAATGCTAAAGGGACTTCTATCTATTTCTATTTTGTAACGCTAAAAGGATTTTTATCTATTTCTGTTCAAAAATACACTGAAAAAATGATAAATTAATGCCAAATCAGTGTGGATCTCATCTTCAGCTACCTCTCCACCTCTCTTTTCTCTCTCCCTACTTTTCTATCCATCCGGAATCACCAATATTTACCTTATCTCCAACCATTAATTAAAGAAGAAAATATTTATGAAATAAATTTCTGAAAATAAATTTCCACTTTTACATAAATTTTTTTAGACTTTTCCATTATTTTTTAGGCAACTAAACAAAGAATACCAAGAGACAAGAAAGAATATTGTTTGTATGCTATGATTAAAAAAAAAAGCAAAAAAATCCAAAATAAATTGAAAAAAGCAACATGAAACAAATGAAAAGATAAAAAAAGTTAATAAATTGAAAAAAGAAGAAAAAAAACTACAAAAAGTAATACCAAGAATGATAGAGTTTTTCTATTTTGATGCTTCAACAAATCTATCTCTTTATCTTTTTATATCTTTATTTGATAAATCTTTAATTTTTGAATGTCACCTTATTTAGAAAATTGAAAAAAAAAAACATATTTTCCATAAATTGTCATTCTTGAAGGTTACAGTTGATGGATTTGACGACAGATCCAGTAATTATAATTCATCATTTATCATGAGATCAAACAAAACCCTTAAAATCAAAAATAAAAAATTTATTTAGTTTATTACATTTCACCGTGAATTTGACGTTGTAGCTAGAGATTTTGGACTTTTTAGTTGGAGGGACAGTGATAGAAAGCAAAAAAGAAGATAGAGAAAGAGAGAGTGAGAGCAAGAGAAAGACAGTGGAGAGATATGTGAAAATAAAAATGAGTGGAGTCATGCTGATGGCATTAATTTATTTTTTTTTTACACTTTAGCGTGATATGTCATTTTTTCAATATATTTTTTAACGTACCTTTAACGTTATAAATATGTAAATTCGACTAATTTTAAGTGGCAAAATTAAGTTTTAAATGATAAAATTAAGATGAGGTACCATACACTGATGCACACCTAACTTGAGGGACAGCCGGTGAAAATAAGTCATGCCAAAAGGCGGTAGGAGAGGAACACAGAGGACAACCAAGGTAGGAGAGAAGCATAGACCAGAGAGGAGGGATCGAAGATGCAACACTGCCATATACCCAACTGCAGCAAGAATTGCAGATTCTGAATGCTATTCCCAATACACTGCCTCCCTCAAATGTAAGCTTTACTCTATCTTTATTGATTTTGGTTTCTATTTGCCCCTTTTCTTGAATTCCTTGATTTTTCTTCAATTCATCTCTTTCTCAAATATGATTATTGAATTCTGTGATTTCATTTCTAAAAATTACAACAGAAGCAGCTGCTTCTGCAAAATCAAGGGCTCATGGATGGTTTCATGTATATGTTTTTGTATTGGCATATTTATGCAAAAAGAGAAATTGAAGGTTTAAGTTTCCAGTGAAAACCTCTTGGAATATCCTAGTGAGATGAGATGTGAAGGAGGTGGAGAGAAGAAACAATGAGAAGAGGGGGATTTTAAAGTTTCTTTTGTTCCTATAAACAAAACTCGACCTTTTAACCATCCTGGGTAAGTGAACTCAACAAAGTACAGATGTTCCCATAAATAATAATATTATAATGTTGTGATTTTATCAAAATAAAATTGGGGCACAAGTTTGAGAGAAAAAATGAAAATATAGTGCCTGAGGGTTAAATTGACTTCAAGGTGTAATTGTGACGATGGGTATAACTATATATAGCAAAAAATCTTCATACGACCTAAAACCAGCACTTTCTCAAGCGAAAATGACGATGGCTCTCTACATTTCTTTAAATTACTGTGTGTGAATTCATTTTCTCAATTGAGCAAATTATGCATCTTATGTTGATTTCCGTTTAGCGGTATGCGTCTTTAGTTAACAGAACAGGCCAAAAAATAAACTGAAGATTCTCAGAGGACACTGCAAACGAACTGCAGACCAGCTGTTTGACAAAAGTTTTCGCTTGCATTTGGAGCGCAATCTCGCCACTAACTTGCCTAATTTTTTACTGGTACTTCTGAATTATGCAATTTGAAGAAAAGCTAGATTCATGTTATCGAATTTCAAATCTCTTGTCCTTAAGTTGCTCATATATGCTTCATTCCAACCTGGATATGAAGATCTCAATGGAGATAATGAACAAATAGCATTAATCAAGCTTCAAAACAGCTTTACATAGAACGAAGTTTCTCGTATCTAATTACATAAAACAAAAGAATGTAAAAAAAAAAAAGAATCAAGATATGTTGGAAAAAAAAATTGTATTGAATGTTATGTCCTTCTCAGTCGTCTATGACATGCTGCATTCTGGAGGGAAGCCTTGAGGAAATCTTCTAGTGTCTGTGCAGTAATTATAGATAATGTAATTCTTTTGTACCCACTGGAGCCTATCTTGACTGGTTGTGTCTAATTCTTGTGAAAGCCAAACATTACTACCGGAAGGTGAATTAGATTTGCAAGAAGATGCTCCATTAGACCAAATACAAGCATTGGCATTGAAGTTTCTGTAAGAAGCAGTGAAGGGAGCTTGACTCCAATCTGTCTTCACAAGACCACCTCTTGTGGCCCAATCATCTGCATTCCACAGACTTGAGTAAATTCTCATTGGTTGACTCTTTGGAAATGGAACTCCAGCGGATTCCATGTTCTTGAACTCTCTAATTGGGGTCCCATCAACGGAGAAGCTGAAACAGAGGAGAAAGAGTTTATTATTAGTAAAGAAAATATAATTAAAGTTAAAAAGGAACAAAGCTGAAGATGCGATGGAGTTTCTTGCTTACATGATGCGTTGGGGATTCCAAAGAATGGAATAGGTGTGGAAATCAGCGGTTGGGTCAAACCATAAATAGAATTGTTGCTCTCTGTTTCCTTTGCCTTGGCTAAACACATTGGTGTGAAGAATGTAAGGATCTCCACTCAAATTTCCCAAGAACTCAAAGTCTATCTCGTCCCAAGTAGAACCTTTTGAGGATAACTGCAAATTCACAAGTATTATTAGTCAAAATGAATACATACTTGAAAAATTACAACAAAAATCAGAAAGAAAGAACAAAAGTACTTACATAATAGGCAGTGACGGTGCCAGCGGAGTTGCCAGGTACAAGCTTGAGTTGCATATCAATTTGTCCAAATAAATACTCATTTTTGGATTGAAATCCAGAACCAGAAGCTTGGTCAAGGTTAAGCGTAAGAAGGTCTCCATTGTTGAGAATCTTAGCACGGCCATCTCCCCATGTAATGTCAAAATTTTGGTAGAAATTTGCGGCTGCCATGGAAGAGAAGATGCCAATAAGCATTAGCAGCATTAAAGAACTATTCGAAGCCATGATGAGTTTTTCTTGATGTTGAACTCAGAGATAGCAAGAAACTATATATGTAACGTTTATAGAGAAAAAGAAAGAACCAGTATGTTATAAATGAGGAGATAGGCTAGTATTTATACCCATTTGAATTTGAAAAGGAAAGGCATAGGAAGGTCCAGTGACAGTGTACAAACCCTCAGCTGTGCCCAGTTGTAGTTCTGAATAAAATATTAGCGCACTAAAAAGACATCATGCGACAAGAGACGCGGTTTCGCATTAATGCAATGCGTGTTGGTGAGCGACTGTCACCTGATTGATGCTTTTGATCATCAGATAACTATTTCAATTTTGTACGGATTATTGTGATATTTCGTCGCAGTGGAGGTTTTTGATTAATAGCATCGTCAGATTACTATAATTATTTTTTTAATTTGTACGAAAATAAAAATAAATTTATATTTTTGTAATGGAGGAAATAATTATTATGACAGCAATAAATTATTTAAACTTTGTACAACAAGTAAGAGCTATAATATTTTATTTTTAAAATTATTTAAATTTATTTTATTAGTGATTTATTATAATATATAAATAAACAATTATGCTCAATAATACAATTATTATTGGGATTAAGAAATTAAAGAGTTTTATCATTAATTCAATGCACATATTATCAATATTGACGGAGCTATGGGGTTTAGGATTGGCTCTGCCCCCACTAAAAAATTATTTTTTAAAGATTTTACCTATAAAATATTAAAATAATTTTATTTTTAAAAATTCAAATAGTAAAGCGTCACCCCCTTAGTTGTTGAAAATATTAACTCAAAAGAGAAAAAGAAAATATTAAACTCTAAAATAGAAAATATTAAGAAATGAAGAGTTTAAAATATTTTCTAAATTAAATAGATTATAGACTATTAATCATTGAAAAAAAAAAAGAAAATGAAAAGCTTTTATTATTTTATAATTAAAATTCTACAAATTAGGAGGAATAAGATATCATTCATATATAAATTTTTTAAAAAATATTAGTGTAAAAATATTTGATATTATTCCTCTAAAGAAAAGTTTAAGTAAAATGATAATGTTGTTGAAGAGATTACTGCAAATAATGTTATCAATTTTGAAATTAAAGCGGATTTACGATTAATTACTTAGACAACATTTGATTTTTTTTCTCTTACTATATTAATAATTTTATTGAATTTTTATATTTTTTTTAATATTTAATTATTATAACATGAATGTTGACAATTTGGAATGACTAAAAAGAATATCACTTTTTTTCCTGAAATTAACTTAAAAATATCTTGAACTTTGGATTTATTAACAATTTTGATCAATTCTTTTAATAATTATATATTGTAAATTTATAGTCAGTAAATGATGTGTCATGATGAGGGTCCCATTTATGGCCACATCAGTATAATAGTAACGGTTAATGGATAGAAGCCACAATTGTTAAGAAAAAATTATTTCGCAGCATTAATTAAGTAATTAAAAGAATTGACCAAAATTCAAATTTTTTTTAGTTATTAGGCCTTGAATTAACATTATTAATATAGATATAGACAAAGTTTTAACTAAGAAAAGGTCTCAATTTTTTTCTTTCCTATGTTTTAATGTTACAAAACTATTACGGTTTTTCACTTAACTTTTTCAAGTTTAGTTTCGGATTATTGGAAAGGCTGCTGACACGTGTTAACTTATTTGAATTAATTTGTTTTTATTATATTGATTAAATTAATTAATTTTTTTTCCATAAAAAAAGGTAAAATAATTAAAATTAGAATTGCAATTTAACTTTCAAAAGGTTAATTTTAGTGCAGATTAGGTTGCATCCTCCTGATATAGTCTCATTCTTTGGCTTTCGCATAATATTACAAATTTAAGATTTTAAAATTTCAATGCTATTCAATTAAAATTTTTTTGAAATATATTAAAATTTTAGTGATATTCAATTCAGGTTCTTATAAAATCTATAAAAATATAATGATATTTAATTATGATTTTTAAAAAGTCTATATAAATTTGGTGGTATTCAAAAAATTGACTTTTGGAAGAATTTTATAAAATTATTAATTTTATTGGATTTTAACATGTTATATATGAATAAAAGAGTCATTTATAAATTTATCCTTCAACCCAAAAATTTAAAAAATCTTATAACGTCTAACAGAATCTTAACTCAATAAATTCCTTAATAAGGATAAAAATGAAACGGGTACCTATGAATTTTAAACTATTTGCATAGGTATTTTTTTAAAATTTTTATCACTCATATCCATTCTAAATTTGTTTATTCTCGTTTAATTACCTTTAGTCGAATCTGTTTAAATTTTATCACCCGTATATGTCTAAAACTTGTTTAAAATGAATAGGATATATGCAAATATTAAAATATCCAAATTTAAACTTATTTAAAATAATTTGTTTTACTAATAATGAATAAGGCACCTGTGGATACCCATTACAAGATCTGTTTAATAGGTAGCAGGTATCCAAAGATGTATAATGTACTTCATTCATATCCAATACGGATAGTAATTTTACTATCATTACGATTAGTAATTTTCATTGCTTATGTCTATTTCAAATCCATTCATAACTATTTATGTCATCTTTAAACGGGTTGGAGCTAAATGAGTACCTAAAATATCCTTATCATTTTCATCCCTACCTCTAAAGGTGTAACCTAATGTATTAACTATTGGATTAATTTCGAATTAATTCATGTGCTAAAAATTTGATACTTAAACAAAAATTAATACCCATGTCTCTGTGAGCCGAAAGCAACAGGCTATACATCAAGCATGTCTCAATGTGTGCCGCCTCTTGATCCTCGCGTGAACTTTGTCAATTGGCGCAAGTCTTAGTTAGCAATGGTTGTTGGTTTTCGATTTTAAATTAATAAATTTATGCATTTATTTATTTATTTAAATTTGTAATTTTCATTGCCATTTTTCTGATCAAATTGCGACTGATTTTGGAGCACAAAATGGCCGCCGACGATGCTAGACATTATAATATTTCATTAGCGGCACCGATAAGGTTTTAACTAAGGAAAAAATATGATTTTAGAGAAGAGAAGATGATTCATTTTTCTCTTTGGTCTCTCATTATTTTTCAATTTTTCAATTGAGTTTCAAAATCTTTTAATTGGTTCAACGAGATCCTAAAATTAATTTTGATTGGATACATAAAAATAATTGTAATTCCATCAAAATCAATCAAATCTATAAAAGAAATTCTCAATAATTCTGTAAAACTCTATGTAGAATTTTAGTGGAATCTATGAAAATTTTAGAAAATCTTTCAATTCCATCAAACTCAATAATTCTTTTAAAATTTTACACAATCCAAATCCAATAGAGCCCTTTAAACTATTCTAAGTAGTTTAAGTTTTAAGCCAATCAAGTGTGCTCTGATATGAGAAGTCTTTAGTTCGAATGTTCTTAAGCATAAGTGTTTTTTTCAATTCAGTGAGTTTAAAAAATATATATCCATAATATTATTTCAGCCCATCAAGTCTAGTGAATTAAAAAAAATAAAAATTAAGTTTTAGTGTTTTTTTCTCTCTTATGTAATAAAGAAAGAAAAAAAAAAAAAGAAAGAAAGAGAGAGAACTGCAATTTAATGACCAAAATGATTGATCCAGAACACTTTATATATATTATTGAGTCTCGATAATCATAAGCTAAAAACATTTACCCTGTAATAATACGTAGACGTCTGAATAATTTATATTTGTAGTATGCTCCCCCCTGTTCCGACATTCACTTTTGAAATTATATAATATGCATGCCAAAAACGTATTTATTGATGAAAATAATATGAACAAATAATGGACATATATCCATGGAAAATAACAAAAAGAATAAAATAATCGAACATACTCATGTATATCTACATACTGTGTATGCAATATTTGGGCTTTGAATTAGGACAGTTTGCACTCTGCAGGGATTCCTTGTGGAAATCTCTTAACATCCGTGCAATAATTATAGATCATGTAATTCTTTTGTACCCATTTAAGCCTCTCTTGACTTGTTGAATCAAGCTCGTCTGAAAGCCAAGAAGTTTTGGTGGATGCAGAATTGGTGCCACACGAAGATGCTCCGTTAGACCATACACAAGCATTGGCATTGAAGTTCCTGTAAGAAGCAGTGAAGGGGGCTTGACTCCAATCTGTCTTCACAAGACCACCTCTTGTAGCCCAATCATCTGCATTCCACAGACTTGAGTAGATTCTCATTGTTTGACTCTTTGGAAATGGAACTCCTGCGGATTCCAAGTTCTTGAATTCTCTAATCGGGGTCCCATCAACGGAGAAGCTGAAATAGCGAAGAGAAAGTTTATCGTTAGTTAAAAAAACTAAAATTCAACTTGAAAATAAGTTGAAGATTTGATGGAGTTCCTGGCTTACATGATGCGTTGGGGATTCCAAAGAATGGAATAGGTGTGGAAATCAGCAGTTGGGTCGAACCATAAATAGAATTGTTGCTCTCTGTTTCCTTTTCCTTGGCTAAACACATTGGTGTGAAGAATGTAAGGATCTCCACTCAAATTTCCCAAGAACTCAAAATCTATCTCATCCCAAGTAGACCCTTTTGAGGATAACTGCAAATCCACATATATTATTAGCCAAAACAAATATATACATGTATTTTAAAAACAAAACAAGCTCTAAATTTAGAGATCCTGAAGCTGTAATAGAAAAGGACTTACATAATAGGCAGTGACCGTGCCCGCCGAATTGCCAGGAACAAGCTTGAGTTGCATGTCAATCTTTCCAAACAAATACTCATTCCTGGATTGAAATCCAGAACCGGAGGCTTTGTCAAGGTTGAGTGTAAGAAGCTGGCCATTGTTAAGTATCTTACCGCGGCCATCTCCCCAAGTAATGTCAAAATCTTGGTAGAAGTTACCACCCAATGCAACCAATATCAAAGAGCTAAAATATGCAAGCAATAATAGTAATGAAACTTTTGAAGGACCCATGGAAAATGGAAATGTGTTTGTATGAAATAAAGATATCTATATCTTTTGTAATGAAAGAGAAATGGTTTTCAAGTGAAGAAGTGATTTTCAGATGAGGCTTTGATGGGGTTTTTATAGTCATAACTTGGAGAATGAAGTGAGATAGAAACGGTAAGTAAGAGAGTAAATGCATAGGAAGTTTCAGAGGAGTTGTTTCCAGTTGGCAATGATTATGGAAAGCTGGACGTAATGAACAGAAGAGAAAAAAGAAAGAAGCAAAATAATAACACGCGGTTTTGGTGAGCGGGGACGGCCATCGGGATTCAGTAGCCTATGGTCCTTTCCCTTTCGGCTTCTACCAAACATTAAAGCGTGGGTCTGCTCTTTTACTTGCTCCAAAATATATGTATATTATATATAGATTTTTTTATCTTATCTAAACTCACCAACGCCTCTATTTTTGTCGATGATTATACCACATTATTATTATTATTTTTACTTTGGTAATTGGTCTAACGGACTTTTTCTTTAGAAGATAGAAAATAACTCATTCTAATGAGTTAAACACAGAAACAGCAGCTCGTGCTAACTGTGAGCGCACTGATTCACTGACCTTTTGATAAAATTAACACTAATAGACGATGAACTCTAGCAAAAGAGCTTTACATTCGGAAATTAGAATCCCAAATAACAGACATCAACTTCTGTTCATCTAATGGGTTCAAGACTTCAACTATCACCTGTTCAAATTTGGATGGTAATGTATTTAAATGACACTTGATTAAAATTAGGGAAAATTATTATTTCATCCCTGAATTTTTACCAAATTAATAACTTCGTTCATGTATTTTGGTCAAATTATTCGAACGTCCCTAAGGTTTGGTTCCGTCCAATAATCTAGTCTTTCCGTCCAAAAAGGGCTGATTTTCCGTTAATTTTACATTAAAATGACAAAAAAAAGCCTTAGTTATTTCATCCCTGAGTTTTTATCAAATTAATAACTTCATTCATGTATTTTAGTCAAATTATTCGGACATCCTTAAGGTTTGGTTCCGTCCAACAATGTAGTCCTTCCGTCCAAAAAGGACTGATTTTCCGTTAATTTTACATTGAAAAGACAAAAAAAACCCTTATTGTGGGAACCACAAAATACAAACGGTTACATATTCTTTTTCGCTTCTTCCTTGCTAATTAGAAGCCAAGTCCA
>CANUEP010177418.1:0-14247 GCA_947857235.1 Jatropha podagrica | reverse complement strand
AAAAATTTCTTAATTTAAGTACTTTTATACTATATTAAGTATATCTATTTTGAATATGTCCATTTGAATTTACTTTATTAAGTATAAAAAAGGGATAATGTGATAATTTTATTAAGTTATAAGTTTATGAAATTTTATGAGAAATATGTTAAGTTATAAGATATTTTGCAAAGGATTTATGTATACTTAATAAGTGTTAATTTTAAAATGTTTTTGGATAAGAAATGGTGAATGAGAAATGATACTATTTATATAAGAATTTAATTATTCTAAGCTTTATCATACATGATTGACATGTGGTATGATGAGATTATTGTGATATATGAGCATACTCGGGTTATCACCCCGTATTATTGGTGGAGTTATGATCATATGTTAGGGTTATCAGCCCTTATAAATAGGCGGACACGCTTATTATTGTGGTGCTTACACAGACCACGGTGGCCTCAGGCCACGATTACGTAATTGGTGGGTGGCGCTTTCACAGGACACGATTATGTGATTGGTGGGTGGCACTTTCACAGGCCACGATCGATTCTACTTACATTCTTTCGATATCAGTATGAGGTTTAGATAAAATGAAAATGGGAATTTTAATTTATTATACTGAAACCAGAAAACATATTGGCATTTATGATATTTTCTTATTTATTTTAATTTTTAAGTGCGAATTTCTTGTGATCTTTCAAATATTTGGATTTAATTAATACGATTTCGGTGTTTAAAAAATATATTATTTGAAATTATTTATTTGGTGTTCCTTGCATATCTTAAGTTTATAATTATTTAACACCATTGAGTCTTCCACTCAACGCGTTTATTTTTATCACGCATAGGTTAGGAGCGGAGGGCATCTGTCGGGACTTGAAGAAGGCATCAGAGAAGATATAGCATTTTGGGTCGGACATGTATATTAATGTAAATCATGGTTTGTATAGACTTTTGTGAATGATATTGAGGTTGTAAGTATTTGAATAAATTTTTAGTGAAATCGGTGGTCGATTTAGTATTGTTATTTGATTATTTGTTTGGTGTATGAATGATGACATATTTAGTTATCTTGAATGGTGAAATATTACCTTGATTGTTAATAGAATTATTATAATCTCTAGAAGGGTTGTGTGACCTTTACAATTATTTGGAGTTGATGTTTGGAGGTTGATATTGGAAATGTGTAAATTTTCTTTGTATGGCAAGTTAAATTTTACGGGAAACTCTTACGAAATTTTTGTAGAAATTTTTTAAACTTTATTTTTTAAAAAATTTTAAATTACTTGTCTCATTATGAAAATCTAACCACTTCTAATTAGAGACAGTAAGTGACATAAGATGATGCTTCGGCATTGAATGTGGCATCCGCCGTCTAGTTCTTCGAGATTGGGCAGTGGGTGTTACAGTTCATGCCTACTCCTTATGGAAGGCATTGATAGCGAGATGGTGGGAAACCACTAATACCTTCCATACAACTATTGGAGAGTGGACCTTACACCTTTCAAGTTTGCTGTTCTGACAGGGATCTATTTTGTCTCTCACCCACTAAATGTAGATTCGTAGATTTGCTGGGTTCCGATTTAAAGCTTAGTGCTGGCAGGTCATACCGTCATAGTACTTTATGTGACTAGCTGAGAGAGCTGCGTTAAGAAGGCGGGGAAAGAGCCACTACTGATCGGTTGACCCGCGCTTCCCTTCTTCTGATATTAGGATGCACGATTGCGCATGACTGGGTAGATCACATAGATCTTTCCTTTGTGGCGTCCATGGTAGACTTGAGGTTGCTTAGAGAGTATTATTGGAGTGGCACCTTCATGACGATGTTGTATAATGACATAAGCAGGTATAGTCACCGTGGTCGAACCGGATTAGGAGGCACCGTGCATATCTAGGAGGTAAGTTTGCTGAATCGATTTCTATTTGCATATTTTTTGAATTGACTGTTTCATTATGAGACCTCTGATTTTTATTTCACAAGCTTGGGCCTTCTTCCTTTTTCCTTTCATCGCTCCTACGTTGACTTAGGATATGCCTTTAGAGATTCTGGTGATGTGCCGCTTTAGGCTAACTTTGATATGGCGACATACTAGGGAAGACCACCCGGCACTAAGGAGGAGGTTCAATGAGTTGTCTATAGCTCAATTATGTGCTATGTGGCTCATGCATCTTTTCTTTGAATTAAGGTCTGAATTTCGACACCTGAAAGCATTTCTCTTTCGCATGTAAGGATTCACATGTTTCATCGTGTCCTGGATACTAATTTGGAGGTGAACTTACAGCGAGCTTGGACTATGATGCATAGCCGGGTCCTTTTGAGGTGCGGGTCAATCAAGCGATACTACCTGGGTAAGCCAACCCTCCCATGGACATGTTGGATGGCATCAACATCGAGGATCAAGAAGAGAAGGCACTGAGAGAATTGATCTAGCCTTTCTTGCTTATCGGGGACATCTATGCTAATTGGGTTACAGCCACATTAGCTCCTCGAGTTGAGCCTCCACTAGATAGGTCTTTGGACACAAGGACTAGATTGTCCTCCTAGATGTAGGGTGGTGGTGTGGAGCTCAAGGAAGATTTTGACATTGATATAGACCTAGAGGTCATTTTCAACGTGGCATAAGGTATGGGGGCTAGATTTGGACAAACTAGTCACCCTTTGGCTTCTACTGGTACCTCCACAAGTGGAAGATTGTCTTCAATTGGTCATGCTCCTATATTCGAGGGTTTCCAATTTAGTAATATCCCCCTTCACTTGAGGTTGGAATTGCAATAGAGAGTCCCTTATTTTGAGTCGGGGAGGACCACTTACTATATAGTGCTAGAGAGCATGCTTGACGATTGGTCGGTGTACCCTGTTGATGTGCCAATAAATTCTCCTACTTCCTCCATACTTATTTTTCAAGTTGAATCATTGTAACACCCATCGCCCAATCCTGGAGGACCAGACAGTGATGCCACATTCGGTGCTGGAGCACCGTCTTATCTTACTTAATACTTTTAGATCATATATTAGAAGTGGGTAAGTTTTTATAAGAAGGCAAACATTTTTTTTAAAATAAGGTTTAAGGAAATTCCTCCGAAAAATTCGCAAGAGTTTCCCCTAAAAATCAACTTGTCACACAAAGAAAAATAAATATACTTCCAATATTCATATACATCTCCAAATCCCAAATACTCCAATTAAATACAACACATAACAAGTACTTCTAAATACTCATCCATTCACATAGGTTCTATCATGATATTATATCGTTCATTCAACGAATTAAATATCAACATTTTTGCACCATAAATTAACAATAAGATAATATTACTTAATTAATCACATATCTCATCAAATACAAACTCAAAATTTACAACCTCAATACTTTTTACAATATTCCTATACATGCCAAAATTACATCTCCAAAACTTATCCTACCCTAAAGCACAGTTTCTTCTCTGATGCTACGACTCCGGTCTTCAGGTATCATCCACTGCTCATAACTTGCTTGTGATAAAAATCAACGCGCTGAGTGGAAGACTCAGTTCTACTAAATAAAATACTTGAACATATTTCATATAAAATGCTTAGGAATGAATCATAAAATTCCAATTATATTAAAAATACTTAAAACATAAGTCATAGGAAAACTTAACCATAAGTTAACAAAATCATAAATATATAATAAGTGTCCATTTAAAATACATTTCCATTCTTTCAATTAAAACATAACAAAAGTATTTTCAGCATCAAAACATATGATTCGTTACTTTCTTTATATCTTGGGGCTCAAACATACTAGGAGAAACAATAACAGATTTGATTCTGTATCATAACATATTTGGCCTTAGGTCCCCAACCATAACATAAAGACATTAAAGCCTACTTATACATAATAAGCGCATTCGCTTAAACATAAGGGGTAATAACCTTAGCATATGATCATAGCTCATATCATATCATAGTGGAATTAAAGCCGAGCATGCTCATCTTACACAAATGAATCATATCATATCACATTTCAACCAAGTACATAAGAGCTCAAATCATATTATTTCTTCATAAAACATTGTATTTCTTATAACTCACTTCTTAACAAAGCTTTAATAACTTAATTGTTTTTACTTCAAATTTTCTTAACTTATAACTTGTAGAAGTCCATCAAACCCACTTATATTTCAAACAAAGATCATACTTTCATAATACATATATATATAACTTAAAATACTTAGAAACCATCATTTAGAAGAGCAAAAACATGCCTTACCCATTAGAAGGAGGTTCAACCTCTTTACGAAAACAAAGGAGAAATAGTTTCCTCCATAAAAAGTCTTAATTACTAACTTAAAATCACTGCTCAAAACCACTAAATTCCTTACTTGAAACAATCAACCATAAAACTCATTTTTACACTTTCAAAACCTTCTTTAAGTCTTGATAAAATGCTTAAGAGGTTTTAACCATCATCAAATTGCTTTTTAACAAACTCATTTAAGTTAAAATCAAGCATAGAAATGAAAGAAAACATAGTGTCATTCACCACCATAGGTTCGGCCACTCTTGTAAATAGAAGGAAAAATGCTTTCTTTTCAAAATAACCACACCTACTTAAAAGAAAACCATTCAAATACTCATTAATCATCAAAGAAAGCAAAAGCAAGAAACAAATCAAAAGGGCCTTACTCTAAGGGAGGTTCGGCCAAGCTCAGGTGAAGGGGAAGGAGGTGTTTCCCTTCCCTTTCAAGCATTCTATCATGCTTAAGAGTCATGGAAAATCAAGTTACAATAATCAAATAACCATTTCCCCAACACAATTCACAATTTTTCAAAATTTATTCAAAAACCTAAAAATTGGAAATTTAAAGAAAATGAAGGGAAAGTGAAATATTATTGGACTAACCTCTTAAACAAGCTTGAAGGATTTTAGAAAGCCTTAATCTTAAATAATATTATTACACTAACCTCTTCCCTTTGAAGAGGGTTCTCCAACTTATTCAAAGTAGGAAAAATTCATATTAAAATCAAGAAATGGTAAATGAAAGAGATGGAGTATGCTTTAATGCATCAATTACATGTCATAACCATGAATTCTACTTATTAATTCACAAAACTCAAAAATCGCAACTTACTTACTTGGGTAGGAACTCCAAATTCCTTTGTTTAAGAACTCCAATTTCCTACTCCTTAGCTTAGGTCTTAGTGTCTACTTACTAATTCAAGGCTTAATTAAGCAATTTGGTGGAGTTTAGAAATAGAGAAATGAGAGCAAATGGAGAAGAAGAAGAAGAAGAAAACGGCGTGGAAGAGTTGTCCACTTTTAAGTAGAAAAGTCAAACTTGACTACTTAAGTTTATGTCAAATGGATGGCTATGATCAAGTCAAGGTATTCTCATCCAACCGCTCTAAATATTCATCAAACAATTCTCCTCCAATTATTATTAAACTCCATCAATTAATTAAATTAACTCCATAAATATGATTCATCAATTATTTCTTAACATACTACACTAGAAAACACTATTCATTAAATGCCTTAGTTCTCAAAAAAATATTCATTAAGTACTTTCTACCCACCTAAATTATGCAAACATGCTCCAAAAGTATTAAATGAAACATTAGACATGCATAGTCATTTTTTTGGACCGAAATAATACCAAGTCCCAGACCAATGATACTTTTCACAGACTGATAAATCACTATTACTGACACTGTAAAAGACATTAAAAAATGGACTGTTACAATCTTGACATCCGTTGTTGACTATTTTCTCTATTTACTTAAACCCGAGCATTGAGTGGGCCAAGGAGCTGTTAGTGGTTATGGGGCATCTTTGAGCGACACTATCTGATTCACTAACCCGTGAGATGATAGCCAACCCAAAGCTGATAGGAAGGGAGGAATGGGCTAGAAAGCATAGGCAGTAGGCTTTCCTCTCTTTGATATATTTGTGTTGGCATTGGTCGCCACATTAGTACATTTTGGGCTAGTGTACCTCGGTTTGAGCACTGAATTTTTGTAGGATCTGTTGTCCATTTTTATGGGGTCTTTTGTTTTCTGCACGTCTGTTCTGTTTATTTTATTTACTTGCACTAAAAGATTGAATTTATGATTGTACCGATTGCCTGAGCGTTAAACTATTTACTCGTATGTTGAATTGATTTTCCCGTCTTGTATTTATTTTTTGCACTAGTCGCCTTTTCTTGTTGTGTTAACTGCTCGCCCTATTAGCTAAACCTGTTGGCACTAGTTGCAATCTTTGAGAATGATCTCGTGGCACTAGTTGCCCTATTTGATCAAATTGGCACTAGCCACCCTATTTTTTTATTTGGATTGGTACTGGTCGCCCTGTTTTTGTTAAGTTGGCACTAATCGCTCTATTCTTGGATGAATTTAGCGCTGATTGTTGGATTCAAATGGTTTTGGCACTGATTGCCATGTTTTATGGATTAGCGTTGGTCGCGCTGTTTACTGGATTGGCACCAGTTGCCTTGTTTTTATTTGGCTTGGTGCTGGTCACGTTGTTTGTGTCTGTGCATTGGCGCTGATCTCCGTATTTTGAGTCTATGGCACTAGTTGCCCTAATTTTGAGTCTTGTGGCACTGATTGCCTTAGTTTTGAGTTTGGTGGCACTAATTATCCTGGTTTTGAGTCTAGTGACACTGACTGCCCTGAATCTGTGTTTGGTGGCATTGATTGCCCTAGTTTGGAATGAATTTGGCTCTGATCGTCCTGTTTATAGTTATGCATTAGAGCTGGTTGTCCTGTGTTTGTCTAGCTTAGTGTTGGTCTCTCTATTTACTGGATTGGTCTAGTCTCCCTATTTTTGATTAAGTTAGCGTTGATCGCTCTATTCTTATGTTCTGATTTGGAAATCATGGTTAGTTTAAGTAGAATAGATATGCATGATACATGACATGCCATTTTTGATATCTTGACTCAATTTATGAGTGAGTGTCTGTGAGAGAATCAGGCTCGATATGCCAATGTTTATTCTCAGTCTGACTTTCTTCTCTCTCTCTTTTCCTTTCTTCTCTTTTTTTTTTCAATGGGCATGTCGACGCCATGCAACATGAAATCGGCATCGTTGCTGTCCAAAATGGTGCCATTTTGGCACTTTATTTAGGCCAAAACGGTCTCATTTTAGGGCTTATTGGTGCCAATTATGGCTTAATTAGCATCGGGACCTTCTAGGGGGGGAAGCTGAAGGCCTATAAACACTTCATTTATGGCTTCAAAACATTGTCATCTTATGCCCTGAGGCCTGATTTTCCCAAAATTTCTTACACTGCCAAAATGGAGTAATTCCTTAGTTATGGCATGTAAAGGTGGCCCAAGAGGCTAACAAAGGTCGAGAAAACTTATTTAAGCCGATACAATATGGCTTCTTTGGTGCCACTGAGAGGTTTTATGGTGGATCGGGCTTTTTTGGATACATGTCTGCACCTATGGGATCTACAAAATCATGTTTTTCAATTCGATACACATTTTGAGGAGATGTGTCCAACATATGAGGAGTTTTTTACTCTATTGGGTAGTAGTTCTAAGAGGGCTTCGGTGGCTACACTGACTAGGGTCAGATTTTTTAGGAGCTTCATAAGGATGCTAGGTCTCTCTATGGTAGAGGCTAGGGAGCTGGTAGTAGGAGATCAAGTAGATTTTTCTATGCTGGCGGAGCGGTATTTGGATGCACTCAGGTTTATTGACCTAGAGTACTAGAGGTTCAAAACTTGGGCTTTGGTTTTCTCCTTAGTGAGCACTGGTGTACTGACTGGTTCAGTAGGGTGGGGTAATTTGAGCATGGTAGACCCGATCCCAGATGGAGCGAGGTGTCGAGATTGCTAGTATGGCTTTAGCGAAGACTATTATGAGCCTCAACTGAGCTTACAGGGTAGAGGGAATCTGGTTAGCTAGTCCGACCCTACTTTAGGTAAGCATTCTCGAATTAATTTTTGTTATACCTTTAAATAGGGTGCTTTCTAAGAAAAGGCTTAGGCTTTGGTTTCATATGGATGCCTGCTTGAAGGTCTGTGCAGTGAGGGTAAGATCCGGTCTTACATGCTTTTTTTTTTCAAAAAAGGACTTGAATTATTTTGGTTACGATACAACTGGATCTATTTAGGTGAGGGGTATTGTATGTAAATGCATGTTTCTTTTTCTACGCTGTAGTGCAATGTCTGATCTTGCAAATCTAGTTGAGGGACCATTTGAGGGTAGTGGAGCCACCACAACGTCACCCATATGAGCCATGAAGTACTGATCCAGACGAGTCGTGGTGAGACTCAGGTCAAAGGATGAGTGGCTATGGTGGTTGTTAGTGTTGAGGCTAGATTAGTTTTTATGGAGGTGTGACTGGTATGAGATTAGTCAATTTTTTGTTTGGTCAGCTAAATACCAGATGGCTTATCTGCTTGGCATGGATAACATCACCTTTTATCCCGGTTCCAAGCTGATGAGAGAGATGGGGCATGTTTAGGGATTGCCGCAAACTAGAGCTCTTTTTGGGATATATTGATTTCTCCTCAGATTACTGTGGTTATATAGGGTAGCTAGTCGTGGGGGGCTGATGTGATTAAGGCTAGAGTTTCTAGGGGCCGGACTACTGCTTATGAGGCTTGATGTATTGCTAAGCATGGTGACTAGGAGAGAGTGTGTAGTGGGACTTTAACTTGGGAGATGGATGCTAGACTTCAAGCAATGACAGAGACGGACTTAGACTCTACTAGACGAGTTGACCTAATGGATTCAAATGACTGCAGAGAGATTCCTCCGAGGCAGTGCAAATGGTTTTCCTAGTCCTTAGGTTCATGTCAACCTTATCAACATAAGGTAGGATTTTTGTTTTTTGATTTTTGACTCAACCCATATTTTTGTGAGGGCTTTGAGATAGGATACTAACCCATGATGTATAAAGGGTTCAATTGACAAACTTTTTATTTTTGACACCCTGGTTAGTGGATTCATAGACGATTGACACAGATGGATAGACGATAAAGATAGATGCCTGTGCAATAAGGCTATTGTGAATATCTTTTTACATAGCTTGTATAGATTTGAGATATGTAAAAAAGGAATCATTTTGACACTTTTGGAAAGGAGAATTAGTTTTATCCTTTATGAGATTACTGCATTTAAGCTTTAATTGTTGCCTAGACCGCCCTTTCGAGTAGACTGCCCTAACTTTTACCTAAGTTGCCCTTTCGAGTTTTCAACATAGCGGGCTTCTGATTTTGCCTAAGCCGCCTTCCCTTGCAAGTTTTCAGCTTAGCTTGGTCTTTTTTTAATTTTGGCTTTTTTTTTCATTTGCATAAAAAATCTAAAATTTTCAAGAGAAGAGGGGCGAAAATGTAGTTTTATTATTGTTGTGACTCCATCCACAGATTGGGCTAACTACATATCCTGTACTTTTGGAACATATTTTTGGGAGTTAAGTCATTGTAGTTCGGCGTAACGGTAACGTATAGGAGCAATATTTCTGGTGCTAATGTCTGAATGCATTCACATAATGTATCTTTTGAGCTGATCCAAGTTGCATGGTTTGGTAAACTCGTTGCCATCTATCTCTAATGAGATGACGCCACCTCCGGATTTCTTTAGTATGTAAAGGCCTGCCTAATTTGGCCTAAATTTACCCTATGAATCTTGCACACGAGCTCTAATTTCCCTGAGTACAAGACTACCCTCTTCGAGTTTCTAATCTCGGATTCTCTTATTAAAGTGCCTGACTATTCTCTGGTAGTAGCTCTAAATCTGATTAAGAGCTTCTAGCCTTTTCTCATCGATAATGTTTAACTTGTTGTGACAATTCTTGACCCATTCTATTTTAGGTAGCTAATTTTCTCTCATGGCGCTAGCTGATCTAATTTGAACTTCGATAGGGAAGACCGCTTCCATCCCATACATGACCAAATAAGGTGTCACCCTAGTTAGCGTCCTAATGGAGGTTCTGTATCCCCATAAGGAAAAAAGTAGTTGTTCATGCTAACTTCTGTGAGTTTGAATCATCTTTTAGAGGATGTTCTTGATGGACTTGTTTGCTGCTTTGACTGCTCCATCAGTCTGTGGCCTGTATGGTGAAGAGTGATGGTGTTGGATTTGTACTTAGTCATCAGGATGGAGACTTCTTTCTGGAAGTAAGACCCATTGCCTGTCATGATCTCAAAAGGAACTCTGTATCTGCATATGATGTTTGTTTGGATGAACTGAGCTACTTTTCTAGAGTTTCGAACATGGTAGGAAGCAGCTTCTACCCACTTTATGAAGTAATCGATGGCTACCAGGATGTACTCATGCCGATTTGATGACTTAGGAGTGATTCTGCCAATCACGTCAAATCCCCAAGTCGCAAAGGGCCATGGTGTAGTGATAGGGTGAAGAGCCATCGGGGGCAATTTCTAGAGCTTGGTATAAATCTGGCATTTATGACACTTTTGAATATATTTGGTGCAATCCGATTGCATGGTCGACCAATAATAACCCTAATTGGTGATCTTATGTGCCATAGCCATTGCTTTCATGTGGGGGCTTTCTTCCTCGCCGTGTTCCACTCCGTAATCTATTGAGCTCCTTCTTCGATTATGCACTTGAGACGTGCCTAGTTCCATGTCCATTTGTATAGAATGATGTGCCTAATTCCATGTCCATTTGTATAGAATGCCATCCTTGAAGAGTTAATTCCTTGATAATTCCTGAAGGGCCCTCTTGTCAGACTTAGAGGTACCTTCAGGGTATTCTTGTTTTTTTAACCAGGTCTTCCCAGTACCAAGGCTTATCATCAGAAAGATGAAGATTGTAGCAATAGGTTGGTTGTTGGTGAATCTAAATGTTTAGGGATTTGACGACCATGTCAAGGCTAACATCAACCATGGAGGTAAGTGTTGCTAGTGCATCAACGAACTGATTCTTGGTCCATAGTAAGTAGTGGAATGACAATTCTTTGAATTATTAAGCCAGCTGATCTAGGCATTGGAGGTATGGGATTAAATGATGTTCTTTGATCTTCCATTTCTTTAGTGCTTGAGACTATCAAGATGGAATCCTTATAAACTGTTAGGCATTTGATCTGAATACTTAGAGCTGCTTTAATCCAGCAATACAGGCTTCATATTCTGCTTCGTTGTTAGTGACTTGGAATGTCAACTTAATGCTGAAGGGTAATCGTTCCCCATCCAAAGTTACTATAACCACGTCGATGCCATGACCTTGATGGTTGGTGGCCCATCAAAGTACATCTTCCATTGACTTGTCTGAACCTGCAAAATGTTCTCATCTAGAAATCTAATGTTTGCTACATTAGCATTACCGAGAGATGCGACTAGGTGATCTATTATCACACTACCTTTAATTGCTTTCTTTGTAACAAATTTCAGACCAAATGTTGCAAAGATGATAGCCCATTTAGCCATCTTACTATCCAAAATCGGCCTCTTCATAAGGAATTTTAAGGGACTCTAGTAAGCAATGACGTTAATAGTGTAGAAGTAAAGGTAATCCTGGAGCTTGATGCAAACCCATGCCCAAGCTAGGCAGGGTTGCTCAATCTTATTGTATTTCAATTCTGTTTCCAGCATTCACTTACTCAATTCTGTTTCTATCGCATACTAGATCGACAAGACCTGCACGGTTTTATCCCGCAAGTGAAATGGGAACTTCCCATGAGGGCGCCCATCCTAGGATTTCTATCAAGCGAGCACACTTAACTCTGAAGTTCTTCCAACTCTCCAGCCATTCCACCAAAAGGCGCCTCCGATGATTAGTTACCCCCTTTTCGATATGTGATCCGATTCATTCCTGTGTTCCGCATTCCACTACCCTAGCTAGCCTGCCATCCTAGAAGCTCGCCAGGAACGCTCTCTACCCGCCCTCTTAGGATCGCTTTGCCGGGTCAGGATTTCACAGGATACTAAATGTAACATCCACCGCCCAATTCTAGAGGACCAGATGACGAATGCCACATTCGATGCCAGAGCACCATCTTATCTTACTTAATAACTCTAGATCATATATTGAAAGTATCTAGGTTTCCATAAGGAGACAAATACTTAAAATTTAAGAGTAATATTTAAGGAAATTTCCATGAAAAATTCGCAAGAGTTTCCCCTAAAAATTGACTTACCACACAAAGAAAACAAATACACTTCCAATACAAATTCTCCTCCAATCCCCAAAACTCTAATCAACTCAAAATCACGCGGCACTTTTAAGTGTATGTATCCACTCACATAAGTCCTATCATGCTAATTTACCATTCATTCAAAGAATATTCATTAACGTGTCCTAGCCAAAGCTAATACTTCTACTCTGATGCTACTTCTTCGGTCTTCATGTAGAACCCATAGCTCACAACCTACGAGCGATAAAAATCAACGCGCTGAGTGGAAAACTCAGTGGTGCTAAATAATTATCAATTAAAATAACAAGAAATGTCAAAGTAAAAAATCTCAAATATGCTTCAAATACTCAATTCAAAATATCTATTAAACATTGAAAACGTGCTAATTAAATCAAAATATTTTGAAAACCATAAATAAATTCATGTTTAAGGATTAATACATCATCCGATAAAAATAAGGAAAATGCCATAAATATAAGTATATCTCCGATTTATTTATAACGAATTAAAATTATGTTCTTAGTTAAAGAAATTTATAAATACAAATATCTCTTCGTTTACTTATAGCAGAATAAAATTTTCATTCTTAATTAAGGGCTCGTACACATATAGAAAGAAATATAATCAGATTCACATAATCGTGGCCTATGAAACCGCTACCACATATCTCATAACCGTGGCTTGTGCAAGCACTACCACATATCACATAATAAGCATGTCCACCTATTCATAAAGGTTGATAACTCGAGCATGCTCACATATCGAAATCAATCTCATTTTACTATATTTCAATCATGTATAGTAGAGCCCAAAGTCAAAACCATTCTTTCACAATAATCATGTTACTTATTCACAATTCTTAATCAAAACACTTTATCACTTAATACTCATCATTTCAAAATAACTCAACTTACAACTTACAAAAACCACTACATTCTCCTTTTTCTCATACTTAATAAATTCAATTGAACATATTCAAACATATGTATATAATATGGTATAAAAAACTCAATGCTTTATAAAGAGTGAAAATCAAGCCTTACCTTCTAAAGAAGGTTTGACCACTCTTATTGAAAATAAAGGAGGAATGGTTTCCTCCATCAAAAACCTTAATCACTAACCCAAAATCATTACTCAAAACTATTAAATTCATTTCTTAATGCATTTAACCACAAAATCCCTTTTACAATTTCAAAACCTTCTTTAAGTTTTTGAAAAATGCTAAAACATTAAAACTCAAGGAAATGGCTTTAGCCATCATCAAATTACCAATTAATAAACTCATTTAAATTGAAAATAAGCATAAAGATCAAAGAAACACAAAGGCCCTTCACCTAACTTAGGTTCGGCCATTACTTCAAATTCAAGGGAAAATAGTTTCTCTTCAAAATAACCACACTCATTTAAAGGAAATCCATTTCAAAACTCAATTACAACCAAAGGAAATTAAAAGCAAGGACAAAAATCAAAACCCTTCCTCTAAAGAGGTTTCGGCCTCTCTTGGTTCAAGGGGAAGTAAATGTTTTCCTTCCCTTTTAAGCATTCTTCCATGCTTATTAATCAAGGAAAATCAATATAAAACATCCAAATTCTCATTCCCTAACACAATTCACATTCTTCACAAAAATCATTCAAAAACCTAAAACTTGAAACTTGAGAAAATGGAAGGGGAAATGAATTAGAAATGCACTAACCTTTAGAATAAGCTTTAAGAAGCTTAGAATGCTTCGCTCTTGAGCCTTCTCCTTCCCTTTGGAGAAGGGTTCACCAATTTCTTCAAAATAGGAGAAATTCTCATTAAATTCAAGAATTAACACAAAAAAATAGTTGGAGCATGATTTATTGCATAAATTTCATGCTTAAACCTTGAATTCTACTTATAAAATCACAAAACTTAAAAATCACAACTTACTTGTTTAAGTAGAAACTCTAAATTCATTCACTTCTAATCACCAATTCTTACTTCTTCTACTTAATTCTTAAGGTCAATTTACTAATCTATGGTTTAATTCATGAAATTTCAGGTAGTTTAGAGGTAGAGAAAATGAGCAAAAATAGAGGAAAGAAGAGGGAGAAGTTGGCGTTGGAGAGCTGGAGAAGAAGAAGAGAAAGTGTTGCTTTTAAGTTGAAAAGTCAAATTTGGCTTCTTAGGTTTATGCCAAAT